>OU896712.1:24385727-24536470 GCA_918026855.4 Phaedon cochleariae
TCTCTCTCTCTCTCTCTCTCTCTCTCTCTCTCTCTCTCTCTCTCTCTCTCTCTCAATGATAGATAGACAGCATATTTTATATTTACATTAATAGCCAGGACAAGTATTACATTTTCATAAGAAAAAACATATTCTGAAAAAAAAGTCATTTTTCATTGTCTTCTTTCGCAAACTACATTTGTAAAGAGGATATCATGCTACTGAAATCTGTAAAATATTGTTAAAGTAAGTCAAGAATGATGTGAATCATGTAAATCCATATCACATTCATATGTTCATATCGTTCTTCAAGCCCAAATAATAATTCCCTAAATTCATTTTGACACCATAGGTTTCTATCGTAGTAAAGCATGTGCAATTCATCTGTTCTATAGTATAAGTGGAAATGATCTCGAATTATGTGCAAATTGATCTTAATATTATGCATTTTCAACACATCCATCAATGTTTTGTAACAACTATGACATAAAATCAAATTCAATTGTTTTATCTTATAGAAATTCACCCAAACACAATAATATGTTCGATAATATTCTAGAGTCCAATCATATTGACATAAAATTGCATTTCTTACTTGTGGCTATTTCTCTGACATACAAAATATTTTCTAATGAAACCAATTCATGTGATTCATCATTTCTAGCATTTTCGATAATATAATTCCAACAATATTTGCTATATTTTTTGATTATTTCCTGGACTAATAGGTTTGGTTGCAGATGATGTGAGATAGAATAATTCAAAAAAGATGTTATATTTTGAATTCTTTCGCAGATGACTTTGATGCTTAACTCTTCCAATCGTGAATGTGATGACATGATCTAAAACAGAGAAGTGTAAGTGTAAGTGTATGAGTTTTTTTCTTTATAAATGTTTAATGAGTTGATTTACATGAAAAAACTACTCTTTTGCCTGTGTATGACCCCATGGCAATGTGTCAAAGGAACCTGGAATCAAATACCGTTTATCATCTTTGGCAATTTTTGATTGTTGAATGCTAAACACATTTTGGGCATATGAACGGATAGTACGTTGAGACACTGTTTGTTCTCTGAAATTCTTCAAACAATTCAAATAATCTTCGAACCCAATTTTATTCTTGACAACATTAGTTTTAACCCCTTTCGATTTTTTGACAACCTTACTCCCTTGTACTTTATATAAATACATTTTCGAACGTAGTCCTACGAAATTAGTAACGATTTTCCCATTTGCTTCATTTTCTAATAAACCCAACTTTTTTTTATTGACTAGTGGCATATTATATTCATTGTCTGGAGCATATTCAGATGTGTCAAATTGAGAGAGATCAGCCTTTATAACTTCTTCATATGCATCATCACATTTCAATTCATATATGAAGCTGTCTGTATCCATATATAACAATTTACACCTTTCAATACCCATTTTCGGAAGAATATACTCATAGTGAAATTTGTACATACCCAATTTTGATAAATCTAAAATGGCTATTCCTACGTATAGAGGTTTATTAAAAATTATTTCGGAATCGTGGACTAGCTATAAGATTTTTTGCTCCATAGCGACCCTTCCACGATGTCACCAATTTCACTTAAACTTAAATTTCAAAATTTTGTGGATTTTCGTCAGTTTCAGTCCGTTGGCTAAACATTGTTTCAAATTTGTATAGTGTAAAATGTTATCTTTTTTGTCGTGAAGTGTTGTAATTAATTTTGGTGATTTTGAGCCGGGTGGTATGCGATGTTCAGCAGCAAATGGGAAGTCTTTGTGATTGTTATGTAAGTCGCGAGGATATTCTGAGTCTACTTTCAATATATAACCTTCAGGTGCATCATCAGCGATATTCATTACGTTGAGATTTTCAACGTTTTCCATCCATGAGAAATCTCCGAATGGTAAAGACTCTGACATTGCCCAACCGTACAAATTATTTACATCTAGATACATGAGATATTTTGAAGGTTTATTGGAATCATATTCAGACATATACTTGTTATTAGCTTCTGAATACCTACCACTACAAACAGAAATACCACCACGTAATGCCTTCTCAATGAACATGATTTTATCAACGTCATTCAATAATTCCAGTTTGCATTTGGTGTACTTTAACATGGCATCTCATATATATCCAGGCATGGTCTAGTACCATGCTGGATCTAACCCATAAGTTGTCCTACATTTCTGCCGGAATTTCTTGAAAACATCGGTCAACAACATAACGTCTGTTTTCAAATATAAGTCAGAATATTCTCCCAAATGTTGAATTTTGAATGATGACCTTACCTTTTGAGCATGGGCGTACTGCTCATTGCTAATGTGTTCATCATTCAATTTATTATAAAAATATTTCTTTGTAGGTAATTCAGTATCATTCAATTTTTCCAAACAACTAATGTAATCGTAGGGAAAGACACCCTTCTTGGTGAGAAGGCTGAATTTCAAAATCTTTTCTATCCATGATTGATGATAATTTTTCTAAGGATGTTCCCATGAAGCGAAAAGAGTCAATAAATCGGAATTTGATGTCTGTATTGTCATCATGTAAAGTGAAAGATATGTACCTACTTTTCCATGTTTATTGGAAGTATGCTCATACGGCCCTTTTTACTCAATTGACTGATCATCAAATGCGAATCATATCCCATCAGGTTGTGAAATGCAATTGGAACAACAAAGAGTTTCTTAAAATTTATGTTGCTTGATGTGCCCACCCCCTGAACTCGCCTGAAAAGTGATTATGATCAGCTACGATAATGTCTTTCTCCCTGAATGGTTTCTCACAAATATGACAGATTTTTGCTTTGCATTTGTCAGGACTAACAGTCATTGGCACGATTGTTTTGATTTTCGATTGCACGATTTCAGCTATCTTCGACATTTCATTCGCAAACCAATCCATACAATCTTCACCCCTATGGCTATTGAAAAACGACAAGGAATCATCGAAATCACATTTAAAATAATAGCCTGCACTATAAGCCACATGTTTCTGATATTTGCTTGTTTTTGATGAAACCATATCATCCACATGTTCTCATTGACATTCAAAGTCTGCATGAATAATAAAGGGGGTTGTTTGTTTGTAAGTAAAATTTTTGAATTCTATGCGATCGTATTTTGGAAATGGAACTTTGCATTGGTTCAATTCAGAACACAGCATTTCATGATCAATCAATTTTTGTTTATATTGAAAATAATTCATGCATCTTTCACAAATGAATTTTTTACCCTTATGTTTATTCACTTGGTTTGATATTAATCTAGACATATCTTGAATCAAGCAGTAATGGTATTTGATGTCAGAATCTTCTTCATCAATCGGAGGAGCCTCATAATCGTTTAATTTTGGATAATATTTGTTTTGAATTAGCAATAGATTAACGTGCCTTTCTAATTTATGTTTTGTAAGTCTGGCTGGCACCACAGTATAATATGATTTTTCCTTGACTAAATTCAACTCTAATGTGTATACATTCACGGAAATGTTATTGTCTTTTTCAAATTTTGGAATTTGACGTAGAGACATGGGTGCATCTAAATCTACTGTTTCCAGAACAACTGTAGTGTAATATGGATATGAAGAAGTCAGTTCCCTATTTGTTTTCGCTGGGTAGAAGGCACCTATGATTGACCAATAGAAACATGCCGAGTCAGTATTTTTAATATTCAAACATGCTCGCTTTTTCAAAATTTTTTCTGGAAGTCTAATAAAAGATGAACCATTTCCCATTTCAAGTTTGTTAATATTAACTTCCATTTATATTATTTTATGCAAAGCCCACCCAGAGTCACGTTCTTGAAATTCGCTTAATTTATTCAAAATTTTGTCCTGAACAATATCATAGTACCAATGTTGTAAATCCGTTCCTGCGTCCACAATGGCATTTTTAGTGTTGAAATATTTCAATTCGATAATTTCTGCATCGTCTGATTTCTTTATGAATTCTCCACAGAAATTAGCGTTCACTTTAATAATTGGAAATTCCTTCAATATATTTTTGATTTTATTTTTGAATGAAATGAATGCATCTATGAAAAATTGCTCCAAGTCCTTATGTGTTATATTGATGATTATTCCCGTTCTGATTCTACTTGAAAAACCTGATGCCACATCTCTCCATTGAACCCTATTTTTCAACTCAAGCCCTCTACTGTCTCGATGTCTATTTCGAATCAAATTGCGAAAATGCTTAAAATGACCAACATTCGTTTGAAAGTTTGAAACTTTCTCATCAAGCCTATGGACATCTTATTCTTATTAATTTTATTGTTACATAATCTTATGTACCTCTTTAGGCGATTGAACCAAATTTTTTCATCCCTATCAGTAAAATTATCGAAAAAAATTTTCTTTAGTTTCCTAATGGTTATCACTAAGTTATCTGATTTTTTAGCGATATTCATCTTTACAAATGTATCTTGCGAAAAGTGACAAAGTAAAATGACTCACACTCTGATTCTCAATAGCTTATGATGTTGGTGATTGAGGTGTGGTTTCGACAATCTCAAACTGTTCGAGGAGATGAAACTGGCCACAGTATTTCTTCAGTTCAAACTGCTCCACCGCAGGCCTGATGGCTTTGGTTGATCTGCCAGGCAAGAATACTTTTCAATCCTCCAACTCTATGAGTGGGGCTTCTCCGTATTTTCCTGTTTCAATTTGTGCTGCTACAATGAGGTGTGGCACATCTAGGGGCAGTTGGCTCAGTTTCCTCAACACTTTCCTGTTGCATGACAGCCCAACATTATTGATTGCATTCAGATCCATCTAAAAAGAAAAGATTGTGGAACTGGTCTTTTCATTTTAGATGGTTGAATTATGATGTGTACACGAAAAAATGAATTGATGAAAACGCGCAATGACATTCACTTTTCAATATGAAAAACATTGAAATGAATTATGATATGTACACAAAAAAAATGAAGATATCAAGCAATAGTATTCGCTTTTAGAAATAAAAACAAAAAAAAGTGAATTACGGAAATTGCATCAAACATCAGGATCAAGCTTTAGTGAATATTAAGAAAAAAAACTTACTTTTTTAGATATCGGCAGTTTTGGCACTACACAAGATTGCTATTAGATGTGACTAGGTGTTGATTTATGTGGCTGTCTAACTGTAATGTGATACCTAAAAATCAGAGATCAAACAACATCAGTGAAAATCTCTTCATTTCAAATGTTTGAAATAGAATGAGTGAATTATGATGTGTACACGAAGAAATGAATCGATGAAAACACACAATGACATTCACTTTTCAATATTAAAAACATCGAAATGAATTATGATATGTACACCAACAATGAAATAATTATTAAAGAAAACATATCAATAGTATTCGCTTTTAGAAATGAAAACAAAAAAATCACTTAAAGAAATTGCATTACCAGGTGAATATAAAGAAAAAAAACTTACTTTTATTAGGTATCAGCAGTTGGCACTACACAAGATTGCTATTAGATGTGGCTAGGTGTTGATTTATGTGGATGTCGAACGTTGACTGAATTTTGTCAGAGCGCTCCGCTGTTATATATCAAGGTGGTAGAATGAAAACATAATGTTTCTCACATAATATATTGTCTTCTGATGAGAGATTGTTTTTCCCATTTCTTGTAAAATTTGTTTTTTATTTCAAATGATAAACTTGTTTTTCTATTATAATATCTTCTTATCAGTGATTTCCTGTTATTTGATTCAATTAAACTTCAATACTTATTCATATTCTCGTTCAACGCTGGGAAAAAAATCGAAACTAGCTCTTACCTTTTTTTTCCATTTCTTGTAAAATTTGTTTTTTTTTCTTTCAAATGATGAACTTGTTTTTCTATTGTAATATCTTCTTATCACTAATTTTCTGTTATTTGATCATATTCAACTTCAATACTTATTTATATTTTCTTTCGACGCTGGGAAAAAAATCGAAACTAGCTCTACTATGTCATATCCAAAGAGACTATTTCATATGATATTTCCAACGCATTAAGAGCGATATCTCGTAAACCTTGAGACTTTGCATATAGGCAAGTTGCCATTTTTGGAATGTTCGCGAAAAATCCTTCTCTCAGAGTACCCACACTCCCCAATCCTTCAATATTTACCCCTAAAGTGGGGTGGTCTAACCGTGGGACACCCTGTATATATATAATTTTTAATTTTTATTCAACTCAAACACCCTGTCACTGATGATGTCACGCCATCGCGCTCCCGCTACCCTGCTTCCCCGCTAGAACACAGACCGCGTTCCAGTTAAGATTAAAGCGTGTATTTCCCTATGCTTATAGTGACGGTCTCCTAGTATAACTACTAATCCCAGTCAAGAAGCATCAGAGCTATATCCATTTGACATGAACAGACTGGGACAAGGGGCGACTTCCAGAAGGGGTGCTCAATATGTGCCACCAGTGCCACCACCTCCATCGTACTATGATCAGGGGGTGAGCTCTCGTATGGACCCCCAATACTGTTTTCCACAGCCACCAGCATATTTTCCTTCCAATGTAAATCAGAATATGAACTATAGTATGCCAAATGTGAATCCAAATTTGAATAATTGTATGCCAAATCAAAGTCATAATATGGCACCATAAGTTGCTTTCTTTTTGGAAGTCGGTGACGCACCGGAGCTACTCCAGGTCAAGAAACTTGGCAACCTACCCGTTCTTTTTAGTTCATGCCTGAAGCGCGGGTGCAACACCATTTACTCTCCCCTGCCCCCTCTTGCGCCATCAACGAACTTGGTGTAACTAGAGGGTAACAAGCCCTTTGAGGTTAGAAATCGAGACTGCCAGCAGTGCCAGTAGAAAATGAATAGATTGAATAGTGCGAATGTGAATAAAACATTAGAAATCAGTGATTTCGAGAATAACACCGTTTATAGAATACTTGTCAGCAGTGAGGATTATGATAGGGCAATATCATGAGGCAGGTACACAAGTTTCTTTTCTTTGTATAATTTTACATGTTCATACTTCTTTCAGACAACCAATTTGCGAATTCTTTACTGATTAATGCTAGAATGACAGAAGACTCAGAAGAGCAACCACCTGAAGACGGATTATTAAGCGACTATCAACCTACTGCCAGTACAGCCTCAGATGATGATGACTCCCAAGTTATTCCAGCAAACCCATTCCTAACTAGAGTGACAAATGTTTGGAGTTACGATCAAACAATCTGCCTTATGAAATCTATGGCCACATATTATTCAGATTTCAATGACCCCAGGAAAAGGAAACATATATTCGAAAATGTGGCTAATGACCTCATCAGTGCTAGGTACACTGTAGATTCCAAACATGTACAAAACAAGTGGAAAGGTTTATTAAGAAGTTATACAAAAGCTAAGGACATAAAAAATAGAACAGGGCAAGGACCTTCCAGATTTTTATTTTACGAAATGATAGATGATATTGTTGGTAACCATCCAAAGAATAGTTTCTCTGAACAGCTCAGATACACCCATTGTAGCTGATGGAGAAAATGAAGATCCAGATTTGGAAATGGAGAGAAATGATCAGAATAGTACAGAAATTGAGAAACAATTGGAAGAAGATCCTCCAAGTAAAGAAAAAAGTTGTGGTCAAAACAAGTCGAATCCCTCCAAAAAAAGGAAGAGAATAAGTGAAAAGCAATTGAAAAAGGAATATGTTGATTTGAAAAGGAAAGAATTCACAAAGCGTCAGAAAAGACATGAAGAAAAGATTCTCATAGAAAAAGAAAGAAATGAAATTGACAAGAAGAAACTTTCTGTCTTAGAAGAATATCTCCAAAATAAGACTCGCCATCAATCAAAATTGATATGAGAATATAAGATCATATTCAATATTCAGAGATTTCAAGTTATTTTTGCACGATAAAAAGTTTATTTTATTACCTGTAGATGTTTCTGAAAGTTGATATAAGTATTGTTTTCTATTTTAAGTCTGAAGGCTGTTCTTAGGGTATAGTTATAAGAGACTGATTGTTTTTTGTTGCTCTGAAAGGGTATTTGTGAAATGTTTTTGTTTTACTCTAGAAGGGTATTTATCAAATAAAGAAAATATAATGTTGAATTAATTTATTTCTGACATTAAAAATAGGAAGATACCTGGAGTACACTATAAACTGAACAGTTCGTTGAAGACTTGTTGTTGTCTAATGATTTTCTCTTTCACTTCATTTTGTATACTAGGTATACCATGGAACGGGACATTTGTTGGTTGATTTTGATCTTCTCCTTCTATTCCATCCATTAAATTCATTGAGTCATCTATACAGATGTTGTGTAGAATACAGCATACTAAAATTATTTCAGAACATAACTTGAAATCCAAGTTTTCAAGACCTCCAAGTCTTCCAAATCGTCCCTTGAGAAGGCCAAATGCATTCTCAACCACTACTCTTTTAGCTGAAAGGCGTTTGTTGAAGAGTTTCTGTTCCTCACTTAGGAAGCCAGTGTCTGGAAATGGTGCCACAATCCAATCCAGGTTGAGATAAGCTGAGTCACCCAATAAAAAAAAACTCACCAATGATGCCTGGGTTTTCTAAAATTTTTGCATATAGTGCAGATCTTCTCAATAGCCTTGCATCATGTAATGATCCAGGCTCCCCACAGAAAACATCAATAAATTTCTTATTGTTATCAACAACTCCCTGTAATAGCAAACTATGATACCCCTTTCTGTTCATATAAGAATCTTGGTTTTCTTCTGGTTTCGGAATTTCAATGTGGCTGCCATCAATTGGACCAATTGTACCAGGAATGCCACCATTCTTTGCAAATTCCTGGGACATTCGTATGTTTTGTTGTTGGTTTGGCCACATAATATAATTATTTTTCTGAGAGATGATAAATTTCAAAAATCGCCTCAGAGCATTGTGAGCAGTACTGAGTGCAACACCAAATCTATCAGAGACTTCTCTGAAGGAATTTTATCGCTTGGAGCACACGAAAGGGAATCCCTATAATGTTCAAAGAACATCGTGCGTTCCTAAGAAGGATAGGGACATGAGGTAGGTATTGGAATTTTTTTTGAATTTTTGGAGATTATATGTTGTTGGGAATACTTCCACAGGCAATGAATTCCAGAGCCTAGCCGTTCTATGGATGGAGGAGTCTTGATGAAGTGCTGTTCGACATCTTTCGAGGTTGACAACGAAAGGATGTACTGACTGGGCTTGCCTAGTTCGTCTGATTGGTATTGCTAGTGAAGGGATGATAGCAGAGATTTCCGAAGAACATTTCCCGTGGAAGTATCGATAGAAAAGTGAAAGGTCGCCGACCTTTCTTCGGTGTTCCAATGATGTCAAAGAGTGAGTGAGTGTGGCGTCACCCACCAGGCGAATGGCTCTTCTCTGGATGGAATCTAAGAGCATCAGCGTATGTTTTGGTGCTGAACCCCATATGTGGGAACAGTATTCGAGAACAGGCCGTATCTGCCATTCGCCTGGTGGGTGACGCCACACTCACTCACTCTTTGACGTCATTGGAACACCGAAGAAAGGTCGGCGACCTTTCACTTTTCTATCGATACTTCCACGGGAAATGTTCTTCGGAAATCTCTGCTATCATCCCTTCACTAGCAATACCAATCAGACGAACTAGGCAAGCCCAGTCAGTACATCCTTTCGTTGTCAACCTCGAAAGGTGTCGAACAGCACTTCATCAAGACTCCTCCATCCATAGAACGGCTAGGCTCTGGAATTCATTGCCTGTGGAAGTATTCCCAACAACATATAATCTCCAAAAATTCAAAAAAAATTCCAATACCTACCTCTTGTCCCTATCCTTCTTAGGAACGCACGATGTTCTTTGAACATTATAGGGATTCCCTTTCGTGCGCTCCAAGCGATAAAATTCCTTCAGAGAAGTCTCTGATAGATTTGGTGTTGCACTCAGTACTGCTCACAATGCTCTGAGGCGATTTTTGAAATTTATCATCTCTCAGAAAAATAATTATATTATGTGGCCAAACCAACAACAAAACATACGAATGTCCCAGGAATTTGCAAAGAATGGTGGCATTCCTGGTACAATTGGTGCAATTGATGGCAGCCACATTGAAATTCCGAAACCAGAAGAAAGCCAAGATTCTTATATGAACAGAAAGGGGTATCATAGTTTGCTATTACAGGGAGTTGTTGATAACAATAAGAAAATTGATGTTTTCTGTGGGGAGCCTGGATCATTACATGATGCAAGGCTATTGAGAAGATCTGCACTATATGCAAAAATTTTAGAAAACCCAGGCATCATTGGTGAGTTTTTTTTATTGGGTGACTCAGCTTATCTCAACCTGGATTGGATTGTGGCACCATTTCCAGACACTGGCTTCCTAAGTGAGGAACAGAAACTCTTCAACAAACGCCTTTCAGCTAAAAGAGTAGTGGTTGAGAATGCCTTTGGGCTTCTCAAGGGACGATTTAGAAGACTTGGAGGTCTTGAAAACTTGGATTTCAAGTTATGTTCTGAAATAATTTTAGTATGCTGTATTCTACACAACATCTGTATAGATGACTCAATGAATTTAATGGATGGAATAGAAGGAGAAGATCAAAATCAACCAACAAATGTCCCGTTCCATGGTATACCTAGTATACAAAATGAAGTGAAAGAGAAAATCATTAGACAACAACAAGTCTTCAACGAACTGTTCAGTTTATAGTGTACTCCAGGTATCTTCCTATTTTTAATGTCAGAAATAAATTAATTAAACATTATATTTTCTTTATTTGATAAATACCCTTCTAGAGTAAAACAAAAACATTTCACAAATACCCTTTCAGAGCAACAAAAAACAATCAGTCTCTTATAACTATACCCTAAGAACAGCCTTCAGACTTAAAATAGAAAACAATACTTATATCAACTTTCAGAAACATCTACAGGTAATAAAATAAACTTTTTATTGTGCAAAAATAACTTGAAATCTCTGAATATTGAATATGATCTTATATTCTCATATCAATTTTGATTAATGGCGAGTCTTATTTTGGAGATACTCTTCTAAGACAGAAAGTTTCTTCTTGTCAATTTCATTTCTTTCTTTTTCTATGAGAATCTTTTCTTCATGTCTTTTCTGACGCTTTGTGAATTCTTCCCTTTTCAAATCAACATATTCCTTTTTCAATTGCTTTTCACTTATTCTCTTCCTTTTTTTGGAGGGACTAAAGTTGTTTTGACCACAACTTTTTTCTTTACTTGGAGGATCTTCTTCCAATTGTTTCTCAATTTCTGTACTATTCTGATCATTTCTCTCCATTTCCAAATCTGGATCTTCATTTTCTCCATCAGCTACAATGGGTGTATCTAAGCTGTTCAGAGAATGAGTACAACTATTCTTTGGATGGTTACCAACAATATCATCTATCATTTCGTAAAAGAAAAATCTGGAAGGTCCTTGCCCTGTGCTATTTTTTATGTCCTTAGCTTTTGTATAACTTCTTAATAAACCTTTCCACTTGTTTTGTACATGTTTGGGATCTACAGTGTACCTAGCACTGATGAGGTCATTAGCTACATTTTCGAATATATGTTTCCTTTTCCTGGGGTCATTGAAATCTGAATAATATGTGGCCATAGATTTCATAAGGCAGATTGTTTGATCTTAACTCCAAACATTTGTTACTCTAGTTAGGAATGGGTTGGCTGGAATAACTTGGGAGTCATCATCATCTGAGGCTGTACTGGCAGTAGGTTGATAGTCGCTTAATAATCCGTCTTCAGGTGGTTGCTCTTCTGAGTCTTCTGTCATTCTAGCATTAATCAGTAAAGAGTTCGCAAATTGGTTGTCTGAAAGAAGTATGAACATGTAAAATTATACAAAGGAAAGAAACTTGTGTACTTGCCTCATGATATTGCCCTATCATAATCCTCACTGCTGACAAGTATTCTATAAACGGTGTTATTCTCGAAATCACTGATTTCTAATGTTTTATTCACATTCGCACTATTCAATCTATTCATTTTCTACTGGCACTGCTGGCAGTCTCTATTTCTAACCTCAAAGGGCTTGTTACCCTCTAGTTACACCAAGTTCGTTGATGGCGCAAGAGGGGGCAGGGGAGAGTAAATGGTGTTGCACCCGCGCTTCAGGCATGAACTAAAAAGAACGGGTAGGTTGCCAAGTTTCTTGACCTGGAGTAGCTCCGGTGCGTCACCGACTTCCAAAAAGAAAGCAACTTATGGTGCCATATTATGACTTTGATTTGGCATACAATTATTCAAATTTGGATTCACATTTGGCATACTATAGTTCATATTCTGATTTACATTGGCAGGAAAATATGCTGGTGGCTGTGGAAAACAGTATTGGGGGTCCATACGAGAGCTCACCCCCTGACCATAGTACGATGGAGGTGGTGGCACTGGTGGCACATATTGAGCACCCCTTCTGGAAGTCGCCCCTTGACCCAGTCTGTTCATGTCAAATGGATATAGCTCTGATGCTTCTTGACTGGGATTAGTAGTTATACTAGGAGACCGTCACTATAAGCATAGGGAAATACACGCTTTAATCTTAACTGGAACGCGGTCTGTGTTCTAGCGGGGAAGCAGGGTAGCGGGAGCGCGATGGCGTGACATCATCAGTGACAGGGTGTTTGAGTTGAATAAAAATTAAAATAGCTTAGTATAAAAATAAACCTACCCAATTGGTATTGACCTGATTAGATTTTATTGTGCCTCATCTTCTCTCTTACTATCTCTAGGTCTTCTTATTGTTTATAGCAGCCCCTCAAGCTTCAATTCTATTAGGAATTGGAGGATTTTGAGAGGATCTGTTCCTGTATGGTATTTCTTTCAGGGTCTGCTGGTATATAGTCCCAGTATGTTTAATTTTGTGTGATGTTCGTACCTACAGCATGAAAATAGGTAGGTACCATATCCTCATTTCACCAGAAATCATTCATTATTTGAGTATACCTATATTAGAGGCTCAGAATGTCTTACCCTCAATTTCCTGAAATGAGAGCTGATATCGGTTATATTGTTGATGCACCTGAGATGCTTACAATTCAACACAATGAGGTATACCTATCTGGCAAATGATTTTCTATATAACAATAAAGAAAGCTCCACTATTGATGCAATTGAGATATGCTCATACTCACCTACGACTACGATAACAGAACCTGATATAGATTGCTTCATTATCAATCATTATTGCTTGAAATTTCATACCTACTTGAACTTCTTGAACTACAAACAGGACTGTGTAGTGTGTATAGTGTATACGCTAATGTTGTCGTATCGCCGCCATCTTCTTGACTCTTTCATTTAGCCTCTCTCCGCGGGTCCGCGTGGTCCTTACCCTAGCCTCGGTACACGGTACCTAGTTAGATTGACAGGTTAATATTTGCGGGGAGTTCGACAAGTGCAAGTGTTGAAAATGACTTCATGTCAATTTTGCGATATTTTCAATTAAATGAAAGTAGACATTAGAAATTTGAAATAGAATGATCCCAATCAAATCTCTAAATATATCGAAACTGATGATCCTACAGAAGAAAAAAACGAATTATTACCAACCTATTTTCGATTCCAAAACAAAAAATCATAGATAGAGTTGAAATGTTCTCAATATAATAAATTTTGGAGATCCAAAACCAGACATGCAACGAATATTCGATACGGAATGATTTTGATACAGAATAAATAATCATGAATTATCCATAGAACAATGCGTTCAGAATATTCTCAATCGAATAATCTGTGGATATACGAAACTGAACCTACGATGAATATTCGAAATGGAATAATATATAACTATCTATAGATATTCTGGATATATTCAGGACATCTATATTATATCTGGATATATATCTTCCAAATCGAACACTGACAGAACATTCTATGAATATCTGGTGCTATCTGGGATTTGCACCAGTATAAAGTCCCAGGAGTCAACTGGTAAGTTCAACAGTTTGAGAGCTGATAAATTATCAAAGAAATATACAAAAGGTTCCGTAAATCTTGTGGGTTATCAGATGATAGTTTGGAGGTATTGTCGATGGCTGACCAATGAGCTGCAGCAATCAACCGATCATTTTTGTAACGATTCACTAATGTTTTGTAGGCAATAGAGTAATTTCCAGAAGTCATGGGTAATTTCTGAACAAGTGACAAAGGAGTTCCTCGAAGGGAGGAAATGAGATAATTGAACTTTTCTATATCACTTAATTGAAAATTTTTGTGAATAACAGCATCAAACATATCTAAAAATGAATTAAATGTTGTTACATCTTCACTGAATGTTAATAAATGAAGTTTAGGTAAACTTATATTGTTCTTTGGGGCTATTGGTGAAATCGAATTTTCTTGTTGACTTATGTTGAAGAAATTATGGAAAATATTTTTGATTGCATAATAGACCTTCTCAAAATTACGCCTGATTGCATCTTCAGTATCAAATGCTTCGTCAGAACTAATTGAAATAACAGCATTATGTTGTTTGGAAAACTCATTCTTAATAGTTTCGAGAAACTCATATTTAATTTTGAAAATTGAGTGAAAATTCTCATGACCTTCAGCATCGACAGCGGTGTCATGAATTTCCTTCATACGATTCATTTCCGTTTGTCTGAGAATTTGATATTTTTTTATTTTTTCCATGGTGGGTAATATAGTATCTCAACAGCGGTAGATATAACAGGAAATTTAAATTGCGAGAATTAATTCACTGTTAACTTGTAATTGATTATTAATTTCTATTTCGAATCACCCTGTAACTTCTGGAAATAATGTGTATATATGAAATATAATGGATGGCCACAGGATAACAAACTAATTAGGCTAAATTCTTGCCACTGATTTGGAGTAGTGAAAAAAGAGTACGTATACTATATATATTTTTTCACCGGAGTTGAAGTAATATGGGTTTCGGCGAAACAGTTATGAATTAGAAACAAAAAACAACCTCGAAATATCTAGTGAATTCGAATGTGTTTTTGTTTTTATTATCTGTTCCGCATGAAATTAAAACACGTCGTTCGTATAAACTTGAGACTGCCAACTTTGCGTACTTGTATATGAAAAATTATGATGTATTTGACTTCCAGCTACATTCAAGCGAACCAAATTGATAAAAAGCAATACTGAATTCCATATTTCAATTCGGAAATGTTATCATGATTTGATGAAAAAATGTGAAATATTTCAATATTTCGCCAAATCCGGCTCGAAGAGGATCAAAATGTTGTGCGAATATCCAGAATCATAAAAATTGACGGATCTATGCGCGTGAGATTGAGTGGACTGTATTCAGTGGTGAGAAATGGGTAAATGAAGACGAGAGAGTTTGATGTTGCCACCTTAGGCTTAGGCGACTCATGAACGAAATCGCTACGCTAGAAGCTGCTGATGTAATCCAGCGATGAGTCTGCAGCCGGCCGACGCGAAGCTGTTACACAACTGTGCCACAGGTTGTTCAAATGTTGAAGTCTTTCACCATAACATGGAAATTGATTCCTAGTGACACTAGTAACCGATCACTCGATCACTTTTAGTAACGGATGAGAATAATGAGAATAATGCGGCGAACCCGCACTGAGAAATCGCGTGATTTTACCAAATATGGCGCTGCAAGTGGAGACACTTGGAGATAGTCTTTCAATGTCCAAAGAACCTGGTGTTGAGCTCTCTGTCCTTTTTCTTCTCCTCGTGGAAGGTGTCGCCGTAGTAAGCGGCGCTAACATTAAACTCTCGTATGCGCGAAAATAATGATATACTGTATATTGAAACGTACAAAATACAATAATGAAGAAAACAAAAAAAATTAATATACTATAGTTATTGGGACAGAACAATCTGCTAGGTGTTACTTTCACTCTCCATACCGACTGCAGGGCCATAACATACATAAACACTTGTAGACTGCTGTCCCCACGGACCACCAGGTGGGCTTTGGCTCTATAAGAATATTCTTTTGTAGTCCAGTTTCTTCCTGGACATCAGAACGTCGAGGCTGATCTAGATTCTGATTCAAACCTGAAAAGAAAATTTTTGATCCATAATAATGTCTTGTATAAAAGGGGATCTGATGAACATTCTTACCTTTTGTGTGTACCTAAGCAGCTGATAGGTGAATCTATTTTGGCATATCATGAAGGAATAGGTCATTTTGGTGTGTATAAAACTTGGGTGGCTCTGCGCTCTGAGGTTTGGTGGACAAACATGCACCGTGAGGTGAAAAAACATGTTCTGTGTTGTGATATATGTCAAAAGGCTAAGTCATCAGTAATGCCTAAACCCCCACTACAACAGATTGTCCCAACATCTAAAGATGAGATTGTGGCTATGGGTCTTTATGGTCCCCTAATTCGTAGTAGAGAGGGGGCTCGATACTTGGTCGTCCTGTATAATTTGTTCACTAAGCATGTTGATTTGAAAAAAGCTACTTCTAGAGCCATTCTAAATCGAATGCTTAAGGAATACTGTATGGTCTGGTGCAGAGGATCCTGCATGATCATGGCACGCAATTTACCTCCAAACTCTGGAAACGAGAAATGCAGGAGCTAGGGGTGAAACTTGTATATAGTTCTGTCCGACACCCATGTGGTAATCCCTCTGAAAAAGTGATGAAGGAACTGGGAAGACTGTTTAGGACCTATTGCAGTGAGCAACATTCCAGGTTGGCGTCAGAGGTTTCCCGTTTTGCTGAGTACTTGAACTCGATAGTACATGAATCCACGGGGTACACTCCAAATGAACTGCAGCTGGGAGTGAAACCATCCGAACTTCTGCCTGCTGAGCTGCTACCACCAAATGATTCAATTATTCCAGACTGGTCACAACATCTTAAGTTAGTCGTTGCTGAAGCCACATTACAGGGAGAGGCTGCTTGTCGTGTGATCCAGGTCGTCCTTTTCCTAATTTTGCATCAGGGGATTTGGTTTTGCTTGGTGCAAATAATATGTCATCCACTATAAAGGAAGAAACCAAAAAGTTTCTTTTGATTTTTGAGGAGCCATTTAGAATTAAAAAGAAAGTCCGAGAAGCAACTTACGTTCTTCAGAATATGGAAAGTGGGCAAGATAGGGGTGTATTTCATGCTTCTCATATTGAGCCTTATAGAAGTCCTTAAGATTCTAGGTTTCCCTATCACTTGTTCTGGGGGCGCGATGTGCTGAAACCTATTCCGGGTGAATAGCACCACTTCTACAACGTCTAGTTTGGACATGAGTATATAAATAATAAATATAATAGTAATTTAAATATATTAAAAATAGCAATATCCCCTTCCTTCATTTGATTAACCCGCCGAAAATGATGGCAGCGAAATGTCGAAGGGCACCTGTCACCTCGACTCGTCGTCTTCGTGTTATTTTCACTATTTCAGGCGCACCAGAGTTGTGTCACCTGCATAGAAATAGTCCTTCAGAGATCAGTTACCCATATGCGTTATGTGGGTTGTCCACACTTAATGCATATCAGAGTATAGTTGGTTGCATACGAGGTGAGCAGTATTTTAAATGATTTTTTTTTATCGATTGGAGCGCACGAAAGGGAACCCCTATAATGTTCAAAGAACATCGTGCGTTCCTAGGGAGGATAGGGACAGGAGGTAGGTATTGGAATTTTTTTTGAATTTTTGGAGATTATATGTTGTTGGGAATACTTCCACAGGCAATGAATTCCAGAGCCTAGCCGTTCTATGGATGAAGGAGTCTTGATAAAGTGCTGTTCGACATCTTTCGAGGTAGACAACGAAAGGATGTGCTGACTGGGCTTGTCTAGTTCGTCTGATTGGTATTGCTAGTGAAGGGATGATTGCAGAGATTTCCGAAGAACATTTCCCGTGGAAGTATCGATAGAAAAGTGAAAGGTCGCCGACCTTTCTACGGTGTTCCAATGATGTCAAAGAGTGAGTGAGTGTGGCGTCACCCACCAGGCGAATGGCTCTTCTCTGGATGGAATCTAAGAGCATCAGCGTATGTTTTGGTGCTGAACCCCATATGTGGGAACAGTATTCTAGAACAGGCCGTATCTGCGCTTTGTAGATCATGAGAAGCTGTTGAGGTGTAAAGTAGCTTTTCGCACGGAACAAGAATCCGAGTTTTTGTGAAGCAGCTTTTGCGATGGATCTGACATGATTATCCCATGAAAGAGTGTTGCTGATGGAAATACCGAGCATAGATATGGTGGGCTTGGTGGGGATGGTGGAGCCAGACATTACAATATCGGGCATACTGAGTTCCGCCTTTCTAGAGAAAATGCAGGCTTGAGTTTTGGTGGCGTTGAATTCAACTAGGTTGTTCGTTCCCCAGGCTGTGATTTCAGCAAGATCTTCATTGACAGCATTGACCTGCCTGCGCCGTGAGTTCTTAGTTTCCTGGGAAGAAATGGGAATTCTGGAAGAGAACGCAGTATGGAGGGTACTATCATCTGCAAAGCTGTGGATGGGGCAAGTTGTTACTCCCAACAGATCATTGATATGAAGCAGGAATAATGTTGGTGCCAAAATTGATCCTTGTGGAACACCGGAATTGATGCCAATGGTATCAGACGATACACCGTCCACCACCACGTGAAGCGATCTGCCTGAAAGAAAACTCGATAAGAGATGGCATAGCTGAGGTGGTAAGCCGTATGATGGTAGTTTGTGGAGGAGTCCCTCGTGCCAAACACGGTCGAATGCTTTCGATATGTCCAACGCGACAGCTAGAGATTCCCCGTGTTTTTCTATTGAAGATTGCCATAAATGGGTGACGTAGGCAAGTAGATCTCCAGTAGATCTTCGGTGGCGAAAGCCGTATTGTCTATCATTGATGATTCCTGAGCTCTCCAGATATTTGATAAGCTCAATATTGATGGCTTTCTCCATCACTTTGGAGATAACTGATAAAAGGCTATGGGCCTGTAGTTGTTGGGCAGGTTCTTGTTCCCTTTTTTGGGAATTGGTTGGACTCTAGCTGTCTTCCAGCATGATGGAAAAATACCCGACCTGTACGAGATGGTAAACAACTTGCAGAGAATCGGTGTTAATTCTGGTGCACATTTTTTGAGGATAATGGGTGGAATTCCATCAGGACCGTTAGCCTTATTCGTTTTGAGACCAAGCAAAATTCGTCTGATAGTGCGTTGATGGAAGACGATTTCGGGCATTCGACTCTCAACGGGTGGAATGTCTGGCGGCAGTTTTCCTTGGGAATCTAAAGTAGAGTTTGCTGCGAACATCTCTGCAAAAATATTCGCTTTCTCCTGCGATGTTGTTGCTAATGTGCCGTCGGATTTGGACAGTGGTGGAAATGAACTATTAGTGAAATTTCTTCCGACCGCTTTAGCAAGGAACCAAAACGAACGGGAGCCATTGGGGCAATCTATGAGTTTCGATCTTATCTTGGCATTGTATGTTTCTTTCGAAGCATCTATTGTTTGGCTGCAGTTATTCCTGGCATCAACGTATTCTGCTCTAGTCGCGAGATTAGGGTTTTTGCGCCAGCGATGGTAGGCTGTTTGTTTCAAGGCAACAGTTCTAGAACAGTTTTTGTTGAACCAGGGTTTCGAAGGTGATGATCTTTTCGAAAAATGAGGTATGTATGTGTCCATTCCGAGCATGATGATCTCGGATATTTCTGCAGCACACTGTGGAGGGTCCTCAGAGTCGAAGCATACTCTATGCCAAGGAAACTCGGAGAAAAACATGCGGAGACCGTCCCAATCTCCTGAATTGTAATGCCATATAAGACGTGGGGGTGCCGGAGCAGTTGATGGAATGAAAAATGGGCAGGTTGTGGAGATGAGTGTGTGGTCAGAATTGCCAAGTGGAGCTCGTACATCTATGTTGTAGGGTGCTGAATTATTAGTGAGGAATAAGTCAAGTATGTTAGCTGAGTGGTTATCGGCATCGGGAATTCGTGTGGGTTCTTTGATAAGCTGCTCTAAGCCGTGAGTGATGGCGAAAGCTTCGGCTTGTCGCCCAGCTTCATCCGTTCTGTTAGAGTGTACGAGCCAAGCAGTGTTGTGTACATTGAAATCGCCCATGATGATGATTCCTGCTGCTGGATGGTTCTCTTGAATTTGGTCAAGCTTCAGAGACAAGAATTCGAAGAGCTCTTCATAGGATGATTCATTTGGTGATAAGTAGAGACAACAAAGGTATTTGGTCTGTTTCTGGCTATCGAGTTTGAACCACATGACATCAAACTTATTTGGTTCCAAAGTTTTTTCTCGTTGAAAAGAGAGATTCGTTTTAGAGTAGAGGCAGAGACCTCCCTTGAATCTGAAACGTGTGTGGAGTTCGTACCCAGGACAGAGCAGATAGGTCGTATTGGTGTATGAATTGACCTGTGTCTCAGTAAGAGCCAATATGTCTGGCTTTTCAATTTGAAGGTGTCGATGGACATCGTTGATGTTCTTACTTAGACCTCGGATGTTGCATAGGTCTATCTTGAGGACTTTTTGAGCCGATGGTGAACCCCCTCTAGCACCTCTCGCCCGGAAATCCGAATGGAGAGGTATTTTACTTCCAGATAATTTCACTTGAGGAGAACTCATCATCGCGTATTCTGTATAAAGAAGGGAGGTTGGCGTGGAAGGAAAAGGAAATTGGGTTGGGTTGGGTTGGCCGGAACATCAACCAGCTACTGAAACACGGGTAAGTATACCCATTTCACAGTGCCTATGGTTGATGTGGTGGTATCGCACCGGGCGATGGCGTTAACCATCTTCCACCTATTGGCGTCCTTTTAGTCGCCTTCTACGACAGGCAGGACTTACCGTGGGGTTATTCTAATCCGACCACCACACGGTTCAAAAAGAGGAAGGCATAAAAACAGGATAAACTACACATTTTTTGTAACTTTTAAGGTTTTATTCACAATAATTGTACCTTGTGGCTGAGGTCTCCTTTTCTGATTCAACCTTGATGGAAAATGGTTGGTGCCTCCTAGAATAAATCTAAAAATTATCCCTCAACTAAATTTATATTGAACCTCAGACGAATAAAAGAAATCTGAGTATTGAACCTTGTTGGTTTTCAACAAGTGGTAGGACATCACGACGTTCACACTTGAGGCCTGGTCAATTTAATTATAGGTAAGTTATTCAAAATATTATGGATGATTGTTATCTGCACGTGGCTGCACAATACATGAAACACCTACATGTTGCATATAGGATCCTGGAATACCATATGGTAAAGTCAATTCAATTATAGTTGTAGCACAAATTCGCATACCTTCGACGTCCTCAGAATAAAGATCTTGTGGAAACTTCCCGTTGAGTATCAGTCAGCCAAAACCCCATTCAAATCAACCCTGAGATTAAGAGCTTCTGTGCAAAGGTCATCCAATATATACCTACGAATTTGAAGTAGATATTTGATTCCCGATCCCACCTGAATTGAAACATTTTTGTCTATTTCGTCAGAGCAGATAATTATGTAATATCAATTATGACCAGTTGATGAAATTCTCTGAGACAGTAAGAAAATGAAGTACCTATCTTAGTATACAATTATTATAATGAATTACCCATTGATATTTATGGTGGCCTATAATGTTATACAATATCGTATTTTTTGTTCTCCCATTTCATGTTGATACTGGGTGTACCAAGTTATCGTATAGGTACAGGCAAAACCTCGTTTATTTGATAAGATGATCAGAAAATAGTAAGAAAATTGCTTCAATAAATGACATCGGAGTGCTTTCCTCATGACTTATGAAGAAATTGTATCAGATTAGATAGCCCCCTGGTAGCTACCCCTCAGTTTTTATCAAATGGGCTCACTGTATATTGTCATTGAAAATTGCCTGTCATCCTATTTCGGAAAAGATCGATATAAAAAATTGTGTTAGATTAGACAGCCCCCTGGTGGCTACCTCCTAATTTTTATTAGATTGGCTCACTGTATATTGAGAGAAAATCCCAAAAAATCTGGAATAATGAATGTACTACCTCCTCGAACTACCCTACCGACAGTACTGTATATGGTCATTGAAAATTGCCTATCATCCTATTCTGGAAAAAAACGATAGCACATAGGTACTTTGTATTCTGTTCATTGATAACAACAAAAACATCAAGATTTTTTGACCTTATTCACGTTACTTCGATTGAAAATTGCCTCTTCCCATGTTTGTAAAGATTTCACACAATAAAAGTAGATTAATTATTACACTAGGTAGGTCCGTCTGCAATAATTGATGTTTTATAGAGATGTTTTATATAATAGAATATCTGTAATTGATTTTTTGAAACAAAAAATCGATCCATACTTCTTATCTGTCAACTTTTTGGACACATAGGTGAAAGCACATTTTTATTTGAGTAACGTGAAAAAGTCACGGAATGTTCATATGTTTTTGTTGTTATCAAAGAACAAAACACCAATTATGTGCTATATCGTTGTATTCCAAATAGATTGACACGCGATTTTCAGAGGCAATATGCCATTTGAAAATAAAAACTGATTAGTATTCACCGTTAGGGGGCTGCCAAATCGCCAAATGCATCATATTCTTCATGTCATTAGAAAGGTTATTTAATATGCGATAATCAATGTAGTTTTTTGATGTTTCTAATATCCTGACGAATAGGCGAGATATTGCCTGATGTATACGATAACTTATTGGGACACCTGGTATTTGAAGGTCAAATGAATATTTATTTCGACTGGTAGTCATAAAAAGGCGATTGAAAAAATAAGTCAATATTTTTGTAGTGAAATATTTATTGATTATTCAGGTCATGTTTGTGATTAGGTACTTTAGGAGCTCTCAATGAGAAATGCTCGTTCTTGTTACGTCCAGGATATCCTTGGGTGCTCGCAGAACGAAATGCCGATTCATTTTCTGTTATAGATAACCTCAAGAGTTCGCAGTGATGATAAATATTTCAAATCTGAGGCGAGATCTCCGAGATTTCTTTCGGACGACTCCAGAGAGTATTTCCCATGGTGACAGCCTGAAGTGATCTTTGGCACGTCGCAGGAAGATTTTGCATTTTGATCCTGAAGATAACTACTCAGAGGTATCGCGGAGAGTTCCGTGTAACTTGGGAAATAGATTTCGAAAGGTTGAGGTTTCATGTTCATGAAAATTTAATCACAAGATAGTAGGTTCGCATGCCCACCGGAGCAAGCTTTTTTTAATTTCCTTCCTTCTCCTTCAATATACTAGGAATTTCCTCAGAATATTTCGAACAGTCCATTGCGAATATTCATAAAACCATCCCTAGAATATTTGTATCATATTGTGAGAATATACAAATTTTCTCGAAGAATATCCTGTCAACGTTCAATGAATGACATTGTGCTATCTAAGCGTGAAATATGTTGTTATCAGTAGATCTGTTTGCAGTCAGGGACGTCGAGGATCTGGGACTGAGATTCTTATTTGAAGAACCTATATTTTTCATGGCTCCTCACCTCCCTCCAAATATTATACAATTAGGAAATTGGCTTTGTTCATTTCGATAGTTATCTATATCTATTTGGATTTCAGAGTACATACCTACCTTTACCTACATACCTACCTATACTTACCTACCTATACCTACCTACCTATACCTACCTACCTATACCTACCTATATCTACATAATAGGGTGTTTCAAAATTCATTATCAAGATTTCAAGGGCTTAATTAACAGGTCGAAATGAGACTTTATCTTCCTATGAACATGTATCCACAAACACTTTTGCACCAATCTACAGTGTGTTGAAGTGTCAAGCATTTCAATTTTTTCTTTATAGCTTTCAGTTTTCAAGATATTCATATAAAATTTGAGACATGAATCACACGTTACACGGTTCATATCATATAGTGTATGTCGAGTGATTGTTATAGAATCTACAGGAAGATATTTAGAACTTAAACTTTTTTGTGGTGCGCCGCTGGAAGATTTCGGAATACGGAATAATGGAATCATCGCCGTGGAAAAAAAAGAATTTTAACGCTCCGTACTTCGGCAACGAGACGTTCCCGTGTATCCCCTACATGTTCAATTGTTCATGAGAAAAAAAGTCTTATTTTGACCTGACAAATAAGCATCTGAAATTGTTATACTGAATTTTGGAACACCCGGTATTACACGCGATCCACCGCTGTCTAGGTAACCACATCAAATGAGCTGCAATCTGCTACTGCTTTCACTTTCACTGTTCCCGTATCCGACGTATCGTAGGAAGGACATCTCTTTTTTCCTCTGCATTAGAAGGAAACCGATATACTTTCCCCATGACTAACAGGTCTGACACATAAGTACAAGGTTCCATAACAAAAACAACTCTCATATGTTTTTAATGCAGGTCTCTGATACGAAATATTTTTCGTTGTGCTGTGCATTATAATCTATATTTCTATGTAGATATCGTTAGACAATGTGTATTCAGTTCTCCTATTGTACGACAAATGCACTGTTGAATGAGGTATCAACAATTTATTTTTGAAACAATGTGATGCGCTTATTTTGTGTCCTTACCTATTTGCCTTGCTCTACGAGAACAAAGAGACTAAAGTACCTACAACAAACTCACCAAGCAGAATGAGACAATCTTGATTATTTGTGTCACGGATTCAACGAGGGCACGAGGGGAAGCAAATTCTATTCGAACACAAAAACGTAGGTAAGTTTCTTCTACCTTGAGTAAACACAATATACATGGTGCCCCAGATTTATTCGATCAAGTCACCTCGTAGACGGTCGAGATTATGCGAAGATTTATGGAATCTAAAAAATATTTTTGACCGATACCGATCAACCAGAAATACTTATATATAGGTAGGTACCTACCTAATTATTACTAAGATCCCTTTATAGTTTACCTTGAAAATTCCAAGTGAACTCTATCTATGTTAGTACAGCTTAGTAAGGTGCTAACACACAAAATCATTATGTATCGGCACAATGTCACCCGAGTTGGCGCCAAAACTTTATTCATAACTATCCAGGAAATGCAGAATATGAATATACAGGGTGATTCACTAAGAATGAGAAATATCTGAACTACAGATTTTTTGAGAATATTTTTGAAACTTCTTGACGAGATGACCAAATTTTAAACATGTTCTTAACTTTCTATGTTTAAATATTGTCTGTAGGTTAATCGGTATGAGGTGGTACATATTCATCATTCCTGATTATTCAGGATTTTCTCTTCTCGTCTCTATGAAATAAAAAATATCAATATTATTTCAATATACGTGTAGTAAGGACAAATCAGATGATTTGCCCCAAAATGTCACTGCGTTTAAAGAGCCTAAAAGAAAAATTCACTAGCTTGTCAGTGGCAATTCGTATCGAAACAGGTCTGGAGAAAAGAAATAAAGGTATATAGAAAAAATATCGACTTTTTACTTTTCTTCGGACGTTTCGGGAACGAGTCTGCTCCCGTTTCAACATAAAAAATGAATTTTCGTATGGCACTGATGAGAACTGAGAAGTCTCAAGAAGAATACGAATAATTTGACATTTTTAGGTCAAATCATCTGATTTGTCCTTACTACACGTATAATGAAATAGTATTGATATTATTCATTTTATAGAGGCGAAGAGAGACAATCCCAAATAATCTGGAATAATGAATGTTTATATGTTCGATTTGGAAATGTTGAGAATATTCAAAAAATGGATCAGAGGCGTGGGAAAAATGAGGGACTTGGGGCACCTTTTCCACCAACTTGTTTGTTTATGGAATTTTCGGCAGTTTGACCAGGAAATATGAGAATCTAGGTAGCAATTCAGTTCCGATAGTAATCACCGCGTTTCGTGATGAATCGACTAAATCATTATACTGGAAATAATGAATAGAAATAGTGCCCTTTTACCTTCGATTGATTTTGCTCATTGCACCCCTAACATTTATTCCAACGAAGCATAATAAGTATTTAGGACTTGTTAAAACTCGGACTTCTCCAAAAAACCTAGGCTCTACTTCTCATCAACAAAGTTGATGACTCGGTTGATAACAATACAGAAATCTCGACAGAAATTGCCAGTAGCTACAATACATTCTCAGAGCAACTTACATGGAGTTCATTGTTTCAGAGTGATTTTCATTTTCTAGAAAAAGTTCGAAAATTATGGTTTGTTGTGAGAAGATTCCCTTTCTTTTCACATCCCCTTCCGTTGTTTTGATTAAAAATTTCAGGAGTGCAATAAACATTATGAATTGAGAAATAATCATGTGTATCGAGATCTGTACCTATACAGTGTCTTTCAAAAGTATCGGAACGGTCTCATATTTCAGGAACGGCTTGAGAAAAATTCACGAATTTTTCTACAGGGTGATTATTGATGATGTCCGATTCAATGGTGGCATCGGAAATGTTGCCAAGTTCACAGTTTTTCAGATATTAGGAGTAACTTTAATTTTTCAAATGGAAAACCCCATTTATTTTTATTGCAATTAATTGAGCGCCTCCTAATTACTTGAGTCCCTGAATATCAGATTCGTAATTAACGTGATTTTCGAAATATGACAACATAGCATTTTCGTTAAAAAGTTCTGGAACGGTCCCATATTTCAGAAACGGCTCAGAGAAAACTCATGAAAACTTCAACAGGTTGGTTGTTGATGATGCCCGATTCAATGGTGATATCGGCAATGTTGCCAAATCAACAGTTTTTCAGATATTTAGGGTAAATCAATTTTTTCAAATGGAATACCCTATTTGTTCCCATTGCCATACATTCGGCGACGCCTCATTACTTATGTCTCCAAATATCAGATTTTAAATAGAAGTGGTTTTCGAAATATGACAACATGGCATTTTGGGTATTCCATTTGAAAAAATTTTGTTACCCTCAATATCTGAAAAACTGTTGATTTGGCAACATTGCCGATATCACCATTGAATCGGGCATCATCAGAAACCATCTTGAATAAAATTTCATGAATTTTCCTTGAACCGTATTGAAAATATTAGAAGGTTCCCAGACTTTTGAACGAGAATGCCATGATGTCATATTTCGAAAACCACTTCAATTTAAAATCTGATATTTGGAGACATAAGTAATGAGGCGTCGCTGAATGTATTGCAATGAAAACAAATAGGGTATTCTATTTGAAAAAATTGAGTTACCCTAAATATCTGAAAAACTGTTGATTTGGCAACATTTCCGATATCACCATTGAATTGGGCATCATCAGAAACCATCTTGAATAAAATTTCATGAATTTTCCTTGAACCGTATTGAAAATATTAGAAGGTTCCCAGACTTTTGAACGAGAATGCCATGTTGTCATATTTCAAAAATCACGTTAATTACGAATCTGATATTCAGGGAGTCAAGTAATTAGGAGGCGCTCAATTAATTGCAATAAAAATAAATGGGGTATTCCATTTGAAAAATTGAAGTTACTCCTAATATCTGAAAAACTGTGAACTTGGCAACATTGCCGATGCCACCATTGAATCGGACATTATCAATAATCACCCTGTAGAAAATTTCGTGAATTTTTCTCAAGCCGTTCCTGAAATATGAGACCGTTCCGATACTTTTGAAAGACACTGTATACTCTCGAGCCTACTCTATAGGAAAAAGCCGAGATGGTGACCTCTACCGGTTACCACCGAAACAACAAGGCCAGCAGACTCTGACGTTAACAGCTCGTGACGTCACCAAGAGAGGCCAGTGTTTTATTTTATCGCTTGTCGACTAACGCGTCAGTTCGTGTTAATTCATCGGTGATTCACGTATGTTTTTGAAACGGTCCCGAATTTTGTTGTTGTTTATTCATCAAAATAATTGGCGGAAAAATTACTGTTTTGTGAAATATTTTGTGTTATGATCGGCGAAATAACAATGCCTTCCAAGTGTTGTGTTCCTTTTTGTCGGGGAATTATGTAGGTGGTTCAAAAGTTCATGCTTTTAGTTTCCCGTTGGACGAGGAGCTATTGAAAATGTGGGTATATGCAATTCACCGCGAGGATTTTACTCCATCTGAGTTCAGTAGTAAACAGAGCTTAATTTATAATGATGAATTAATAATAGAAGATAATTACTCTCTCATGAAAAGTATAAGTAGAGGAAAAATAGAAAAGCTTTGATTGTGCAGTTAGTTTTGTATTCGTATATTATAGTCAACAAAATCATCTCTGAATTCGGGGAAATTTTCTTGGATGTTCATAATGAACGGGCATTCTTAATTCTCATTCTCAAATTTCTTTCTGAAAACGGTCATTTGCCTCGTGGCAATGAATGCAGAATTCATTCCAATGATCAAATTGCAACTATCATATTAACATGAACTACATACACTCTACTTAAAAAGGTAAAACTGCATTTATCATGATATTTATCATGAAGATATTTGACTAAAAAGTTCCAAATTTCACCTTCTTTTTCACCTGTCTTCTGGATGGCATTTATAACAAATTTCCATTCTTTTTTCATCATATTGGACAATTTATATATAATTCAACTATAAATATGATTTTCTTGAGATTAATCCATATTTAGTGAAAAGAAGGAAGAATATCATTCAAAATAATGGCGTGTGTAATGTCATTCGAAAGCAATCTATTGACATTTGCCATCTTGTATTTTGATTGACTATTGATTAAATGGTCGTCATCTGGAATGCTTGTTCACTAAATATGAAAAACTCGCCATAAAAATCATATTTCCTGTTGAATTTTCTATATAAAAATGTGCCATCGAAGTACATCATGAGTATATGAAGTGTCCAATGACAAAATGAGAGCATGTATAGCTCCAAATGCCCCCAACACAAGGGGAGAAAGAAGGCGAAATTTCGAACTTTTTCTTGAACTATCTCAATAAATAGTGGTTTGTTCACATTTTCATTATAAAATTCGGTTTATCAGACAAAAATACGTGAGTACCGAACAAAATTTTCAAAAGAAAACCATCGCATGATAAATGCAGTGTTACCCTTAAAAATTACGGTTTCAAGTGTAACGATCCACTTGGGTGAAAAATCCAACAACAGAAAATTGAAAACACTCACTGGTTATTTTTTCAGGTAATAGGAATTCTTCAAGATAAATATAGGTAATTGTAACAAACGGCATGTCAATCAAAATAAAATACATTTTCCACAATTTTCTTCCGATCAATCTCACGATGAGTTTATGTTCTGCGGGCCCTGTATAAGTAGGTGTGAAGTTTACCTTCACCACTATTTTTGCCAATATATTTAATTCGAATGGGTTGCTGTAGGTGGATATTTGTGTTTTATCCTGGTTTTTGCTTTAAAACTTCGTTTTTCCATAATAAAATCGAATGGGGTGCGAAGAAGGGCTCAGTTGACGACTGGCATCCTTTTTTTAACCGGAAGCCCTTCAAAAAACAGCAAAATCGGCTCAATGATGATCTAAAACTAAAATCGAAATACGCGGTCGCCTTATAGCGCTATAAGCGCTTGTCGTTTCGAGCCACTGGTTAGGCCTCACTAAGTGACGTCACACACGGAGCATGCAGGTCTTGTTGTATCGGTGGTAATGCCTCTACTCAAAAAAGTATGCCGGTATTGCATGATACTGCAGGACAGAATCTGATGCGAGATCAGATGTACAGCAGGGTGTACTGCAATGAACTATATGTCACTGCACTGTACTGCAATTTGATGCAGGGTACTGCAATTAAATGCTGCTGCTGCTGCAGTTTAATTTAATATACTGCAATTCATACTGCATTGTACGTCACCACAGAATAACTTGAGAATACTATGAGATTATGTGAATAATTATGCATTATTATACTACAATGAAAGCTATGTAATATTTTTTAGTTCAAGCACTTGGCTTTCTGTTATTTTTATTCATTGATAAGAAGTGTATTGTCTAGCGGTAGCTTATGAACTGGATTTGTTTCATGATCGGAGTTTGAACATGCACTCAGGAACGGACTGGGCTGAAATAACCTAAAGGGCTTTGTGAATCAAAGGGCGCAAAATTAAACGATTTCCTGAGATATATTGTGACCGAGATTGTGACCCACTTGAAAGCAGCACACCTCAATGAAATTTGTATTGATTTACCGATTTCGACAAACTTTTTTTTGTTGGGCTTGAAAAACGGTAGGCTTTCTGCGTATATTTTCAGAAGTTAAAATTCGAAAAATCGTATTAGCGATTTTTCAACGAGAAAGGACTCCGCACATTTAGTACGGAAAATGACTTTCGGCTGATTTTTCTGAAAATTTGCTATATGTTTCAGATATTAGCGTCTTTATTATACGGTCCAACTTACAGATCAATCCTATGACTAGTTTTCGAGCTACAGGGTGTCAATCATTTGATTTTGGCTTTTTAGAATATATAACATCGATTCGAATTATGTGCTCTAAGTCATGATAAATCTTCAGAGGAAATAAACGCTCCACGTCTTATTTCTGCCTCATGAATCTCCCTATTCGAATAGATAATAATATCACATACTGGGTATTGCATTCCGTTGTGACGAGGTAATATCCATGGGAATTGAAACAAATTGAAAATATCAGAATTTCGATTTTCAATCGATCACTGAAAACTTGAAAACAAACGGCTAGTATCGGCCAATTCTTTGACACACTATGGAACTTGATCATCAACACGAGGATTCATATGATTTTCTCTGATACAATGTCCGGTTATACATAGGGTGATGACAATTCGGAAGCTAAGAATTGATGTAAGTCATGTACAAAATGAAAAACATATCACGAATGGTTCATAACTGTTTATATAATATATAAAGTGGAAAACCCCCTGAGTCACAACCATCCCAACGCATATCATTTCAATAGTAGCCCCTACTTGTGATACCTCATTGAATATCTTGGTGAAAATGCATTCCAGTGGTATTATACATATCTCGGACTGGGTCAACTAACAGAGAATATGCATTGCCTATATCATTCTGCTAGGCTAGGGTGTCGTATTAATTCCATAACTTTTTGTAGTATGATATCGTTTATGTTGTACAGCTGCCATGTAAAATATATAATTTTATCTCCAAATGATTTGAAACCAATTTTGTGTAAGTTTCTATTGAAAACTCCATCATTTTGTGTTCACCTTATGTCAGTATCAATTTTGATAACCAATTTAATTCAAATTACTTGGAACGTAGCATGGCAACAAACTTTTCTTGCCTAGGCAGAGAAAGTACATCTTTCCTGCCTGTTGAGTGTCAAAGGAACGCCAGTTTCTATGACGCCTGTAGAAAAATACGCATCAGCGTTGGGAGGCAAAAAACCGTTAGCTAAAATCTAATATTTTCTCGTGAATTATACACTATTTTTTTTCTGTGACAGCAAGAAATACGAATCAATATTGAGTAGATATTACATTATATCAGGAAATTATTGACATGAAATTTGAAGTTTTCATCTGGAATCCTATCTGAAATAGTTCATTACTTCCGAAATATACTGTTGATTTATTATGTTAATTTATTCATATAAATAATGTTTTTTTGCGAAAAATTCTTTCTTTCTTTCGTGCAACACATGAACAGGTATTATTGATAATACGGTATACATATAAAGGTATGACTGAGAATACAATTTGAAAATGTTCACTGAGTATTTTGTTTTAGGATGACGTGGTTTGAGAAGGGAGCCAAACAACTTCGAGGTATGTTCAAATCAGAAAACAGTTTAATATTCAACGATAACCTGGAAACTGTCCAACAATACAGAGAAAGATGGAGATCAATTCACATAATATATTTCACCATGTTTTTGATATCTTTAGGATTCAGTATTATTGTCACTGGAGTTTGGCCATACTTGGACAAAGTAAGTAGCTGACAGCATATCAGAACATTCTCACAATTGGTAGGTACCTACCTTCCATCTAAGAGATATCTGGAATTATCGAAATCGTCTCAAAAATGAAAATATTTCAGGCAACTCATTTCGTCAATTTCCTGAATTGCAATATTTTCGACTTTGCATGTAGGTAATATTTATATTTGAACATTTTTCACCAAAGCATTAATTGACTCTTGACTTGCTACAAATTTGAGAAGGCTTGAATATTTTCAAATACCTGTTTTAATTTCTGAAAATTAGGTGAATCAATACATATGCGGTATTCAGATATTCATGACAGTCCGGCTGCGTTAAAAAAAACTTATATGTTTTTTCAATTAATTCTCATTGTAGATGGATCCGACAGCAGGAAAAGAATTCATGGGCTTCGTAGTAGCTGCAAACCCTTTCGCCCAGATGATATTCTCGCCTCTTGTAGGGTGGTGGAGTAATAAATTGGGTTCAATACGGGTTCCCATGATATTTTCTCTGCTTCTCTTCACGATAGCTAGTGCAATGTACTCATCATTGGAGTTATTTTCTAGTCATAGAAAACACTGGATGTTATGGTCCAGATTTCTAGTTGGAGTAAGTTCAGGTAAACTATTGTGAAATTATTTGCGGAATTATTGACTTCAAATTGAATAAGACGCATTTCAAAATGTCGAGTATCTAGCCGTCCTCTCGTGAAAAAGTCATTCGGTCGTTTTCTGATAAGTAGGTACCTACTGCGTCCCATACGACATCCAGTGGACGTCAATCTCTAGTCCAAACATCCATGGTCGTTGAATAAACATCCATTGTACGTATTGATATGGATGCTCAGTTTATCTACAGAAATGAACTATATCAACTGTTTCAGAATTGAACTTCCTGTGGCGTTCGATTTCAAGTTTACGTAAACAAATACATGGATGTACAAACATTGATTGATAGGACTAAAATGAACCAGAAATGTAATTACAAATTAATAAACGTTTACATTGGGTGTTCCAAAATAAACGTGAAAAAAACGTACAACCCTGTTTACTGAAAAACAATTTGAGTTGGTACCTGAATGATTGTGAACATGAAAGAGTGTTGTGTTCGTGTAAATGCATTTTTGAATATTCCATCTCCTTATGATTTCTGTGGGTACCCTGATAATGGTTCATGTTATGTGTTATGTATAATATAGGTTCAATATATAGCTAACATAGTTATGACTAATCATTCATTGCTCTGCTATATTGCGATCAACCTATATAGGCTCTTATTCATTTGTAACTGACGGCTTGGAAGATGAAATAATTTTGTAGCTATCGTATCGAATCGTGAGTTGATAAAAAGAAGTTGAGCTGAACGGGCTACAGACAAAATTTGCTGGTCTGTGAGCCTTGACTATGAAACACTATCAATATTTATACAACTCTTCTAAAAAATGCGTATAGTATGCAGAACACAGATATGATAAAGTAGTATAGTGGTAGTATATGGGGAGGCTACAACCAGGCAAGTAGGCTATCAAGGGCTCTCTTTGTCAATCCCCTCTCTACACATATCTACACATCCTTCTTCAAATCGTCCTTTCTGAACCTACGTGACCTTCTGATGATGGTCAGAAAGTCGGCCGACTCTAATACGACTGATAGTATGTCCCAAAGGAAAGTAAAAACACTGTAGTTCATCGAACGGCGCCTGTGCCAATCACTTTCCTGAGCAAAATAAAAAAATGCACTTTCCTGTGCAGAAATTTTGCACTCGATCTCGCAATTTGATAACGAGATGAAAATTACGCCATCTCTGATACCAATATATAATAATAATAATAATAATAATAATAATAATGTTTATTCATCAATATAACATGGTATTATAAAATGATTCGATGAATACCATGTAATGTATAAACAAGTACGAGTAAACCCATTAGAACCTTACGGTCGAGCATGGGTTATCTTTATATCATTGTTTACAAGTACATGTACATTCAAGGAATGATACACTTTTTGATCATATCATATCAATAGAATGATAGATCTCAAAAACCTACCTGTTACCTCACAGTCTGAGCCAAATCCACGGCACAGCGATTGATTTGCTCCTATTATTCCGGACATACCTCCGTCAAGTGATAACGGGTTGAAACAAGGAGCAAATGAGAAGGAGAAATGCACTTTCAATCTATATCTAAACGTACCGCGATTCAAACTGATCTGAGTTAGTGGCAGAGCGTCAATATGTCCGTGAATATATCGCCCTCGTCGAAAGATAATGTCCGATGGTCCAATGTGAAGCTCATGTGGAAGTATTTCCATCCACATATCGAATTTTATATTGGTCCATCGGATATTATCTTCAGAGGGGGACGAAATATTCTCGGAAGTATTGACTCTCTGCCACTAACTTAGATCAGTTTGAATCATGGCACGTTTGGATATTCGCTAAGGCGACACCATCCTTGTTTATCTGCTTCTTGTTCCAACCCGTTATCACATGACAAAAGTATATCCAGAATAACAGCAGCAAATAAATTGCTGTGACGTGGATTTGGCTCAGACTGAGGTATCGGTTAGCATGATCCTCATCTTTTTATCAGATCGCGAAATCTAGGTCAAAATTCTGCACAGGAAAGTGCAATTTTTCAATCATTTTCCTCAGGATAGTGATTGGCACAGGTGCCGTTCGATAAATTACAATGTTTTTGAATTCATTTGAGACATAAATTATTTCGTTATCAGATGACGGTCGGAATTTGCAGTCGACTCTTGGACTATAAAATCTTCTGTTGTAGTTCATCCATTTCAAAGATTTCAAATCTCATCCTTTCATACGCCTCAAACTCTCCGAGGAAGCGAAGTGACGTCTCCTCATCTTCTCCGCACATTCATGGCAAGTGGGACTATCTTCTACACCTATGAGTGATAGGTGTCTGCGCAACCTGTTGTGTCCTCATGCAAACAAATTTAATCACATGCAATCGTCAATATGAGTAGACAATGAATGTTGAATGACAATGAAATTGATATATGATTGTATTTGCTATTTGCTCTGGTTCATACTTATAACTGCACATCCACAATTCCTCAGGAGTGCTGCCCTCAGGTCATCCAGTAGATCTCCCATGGTTCATTTGGTGCGTCCAATGAATGTTCTGATGAAGAAAATCTATTGTGAGTTCAAGGGTTATAACATCCATCGTTCGTCCTATAGTATTGATATCCATTGTAAGTCCAGAGTGGCGACCTCACGACATCTAATGGATGTATAATAAACGTTCAATGTATAATCTTCTTCTTTCAATGGGCGATCTGAATATCCTAAATGGTCGTACTTTTTACGTACACATCATTGGATGTTGATGTGCTGTGTGCTTTATTGTGCGATATCCAAATTAGGTTTATACTTAATGATTCAGCCAAATGGTTGAGAGAGAAAATAAGGACGGGTCGATGTAATTATAGTTCGACGCACCGAAGAAGTCCTGGGACGGAAAGTAGAGGGTTTGATGACGTCGATATTATCAATTCATGAACGATGGGACTGACGGCACTTTCGATTTGATACCACCTTTTTCAGAGAGCGCTTGAGATTCCGTTCCCAAATTGACAGTGAGTTGATGTACGCATCATTTATATCGTGCTCCGGTCTCACATACTCTCCTGTGGTCATTTTTTAGAAGCCAAACTATATTTAGGTATACGAAAAATTTTTTCGGCATCCATTACAGAGATGAAGATTATCATGTGAAATTGCAATATGTATCGATCTTCAAGGAATGATTTATGATTATTTGCTGTGTCTCACTATCAAAGGTGACTATGAAGATAAAATTCAAAGAAATATGCTCATTCGGATTTTGACATGTAAGTAGACAATTTTCAAAACTGACGAAAGTTTTAAAACATCATAATTCATGTTACCAGTTGCGAAAAGTGAAAAATTACATGGCTGGTGATGAAATATTCATTTCAACACATGTTACGAAAAAAATGGATAGCCGAAGAGTATGAAGTGCATTTTATGCTGCTTCCTCAATATCACTTCGCTTCGCACGTCACAAAATGACGCGTTTTCTTACTGGATACGTGAATATCTATTTCATTGTTTTCCGAGATTTGGAAAGGTCAGGCAAAACACCATAGGAAAAAATCTCTAGTCTAGTCCTGAATGTTTTTATCTGGTAGTATGTCATCTTGAATTACGATGAATCATATCTTACAAAATTAATGAGAACTGTAGTGGGTTTTGGACTCAATTCTTTATTGGAGATGTATCGAAGAATAATTATTAAAAATATCGACAAGACCTTTTATTTTATTCCAAATCAATAGTGACAACTTCAGAAACAATTCATATACAGAATGACCAGAATCAACAAAGAGTTATTCACGAATGTATTTCAACAAAAATATCGTTCATAGAAGCGGAATTGCAATTCCACATAATAAATAATAAAAACTCCTCATATACCTACCTGTTCATTTATTCTATATCATTGGTGTCATCAAAAAATATGTACCTATGTGTGTGAATAATAAAAACAAAATTGTTCTTTTCGAATGAAGAACAATTATTGCAAGATTTTACCAAGATAGGCAGACAAGCAGAGGGATGAAGATGAGATGGAAGTGTGCAATGATGAAAGAAATAATCATCATGCATACCGATGTAGAAATTGTCCATTAACAGTTTTTCTGGTCGGAATTCTAACAGAAATGAACTTCATTGAAATGAATTACGGGGCACTCTATTTCTGATGCAAAGTTATTCATTTGAGTAGTATTTGACTAAAGTATGATGAAGCCGTAGCAAGCTCGATTATTGGGGATAACGTTCCAGGACGATCACGGAATATTATGATTGATATAGTAATGAAATGAGACTCATTCATGGTTTCTTCAACATAATTCAGACTAGCTCCTGAACTCAACTGACATTTCGTGTGAGTGAATTCTCACAAATGAGAAGAAATATGTTTCTGTCTCTGAGAGCTACAGCATCCCAAAGATGAGCCACTGGAAATGGTTTTCTTTTGATGTATTCGACACTGTTCGAAAGAAACGAAAGTCGTTATAAACGAGCACGATTTCAAGCTTGTTTGAAATTAGGGAAATGGAGACTGAAAAGAGGTCCAAAAATCAAAGACAACATTAAAAATGATTCAACATGTTCTGCGTATGAAAAAGGTGTTCATGTTAGTATTTCATAGGGTGTACTCAATTCGAAATTGATTGTGCGTGTTCACATGAAATTATTATCAATCAATATCTGTGACTCAATTGCTCAAGAGATATTCTCGGAACATTAGTAAAGCAGGAACTTAGGAAGTTCTTATAGATTGCGCCAAGTTTCGTTTCTGTATTTGAAACATTGAATCGTCACATGTTTCAGGAGCTCTAACTTCCTGAGGTTGACTATTATGCCCTAGAAGTGGTTCGGATTCCACTATAAGCTGTAGGTCCCGCTCTTCCTAACCCCCTAAGTTTCGACTTCTGGGGAGTTGGTTCCCAACTTTGAAGTAGCGATATACAAAAAAATAGTATGTCATGAAATCTCGATCGACGAATAATGTGATACATATTTCGAATACCAACCTACTGTTATAGGTAGAGGTACCCACCTGAATTTTCACACACTTGATCGCTGTCGATATTTCGTTCGATTGACATCAATGTGAATAGCTATGGAAAAAGTATGAGCCCACCATGATTCAGTAGTTCCAAATGGTGACTTATAAGCATTGTGAATTGCATCGAATTTGATTCTATGAAATATCTGATGAACTAGACCAAATATCTTAAGCAATCAGAACATCCATGGTTCAGGTATCAACTGATGGTACTATTGAGAAATAATCTAGAATATGGTCAGTGACGTACTGAAAATATTTTCAAAATATACATCTACAACAGTACTCAAAATATGTAGCACCCTGTATGTCGATCGAACTATGTTCCAACTCGCGTTGAATGCATAAAAATAACATTAAGGAATCTCAGAGCAACATCCAATAATGCCATCCGAGATTTTCATTGAAAATAATTTGTTTTGAACTCCATATAAACACGCACTGTTTCAAAGAGCATATGTTCATAGACAAGGACAATGAGATTCCATCGTGAATAATCGATTTCTGGATCATTATTCATTGGAATTCGATCACCCTATATAGTAGAGCAGCCAATCGTTCATCTGGTGTGGAATTGAAGGTGAGAAGCTGCGATATGAATAGACTGATCGTTTTTACCAACTAGTTCTAGAATCGACTTGTCCTGTACATATGTTTACAGCGGAAAATATTGTGAAATTGGTATAGTAAGGTATAATTGATTGGTCGTAAAAATATTTCAAAATTCCAAAATATACCATTAGACAATCGATGTTAGTATGGAGGAAAACTATTTAATAAAGGTACTGCTCGGAATTCGAGAGGTTTCTCAAATTCGAATATCGAATCATTGAATAAGTCATGTATTGTCTGGAATCTCCATCTGATGCAGGCACCATGAACACAAACGAATGTAACAAGTTTCATCCCCGGACTCCCAACTCACTTTGTATTTCAGCGTCATGAAAAAACCTAGGGTAGATTTCCTATCATTAAAATGAGCAAAAATCCCCATGAATTCTTTCGAGTTGATAATATAAAACCAGATCTGGCAATCCACTTTGTTATTCTGTAACGCGATAACTACGGGTTTCCACACTATGGCATTTTATGAGCGAGGTCAACGCAGTCAACTGTTCATTGGGACAAATGAAAGAGTTTCTTGCCCACGTCTTCTCAGTCTTGTAATATGTCCCCTTCAGAATTAGTATTTATGAATACGTATTGAATTTTTCCCAATTCTTTATGGAAGTAGAATATTATATCACTAGCATATTAGAAGTTAGTCAATGCATTGTATACCACAAGCGTCTAGCTCCACCAAGCAATACGTTCCCGCAGTTCCAAAGCCAGCCGATCATCGTCCTATCATTCACCGATGATGCATAGAGGACGCCAAAATTTTAAAACAATAATAATAAATATTTATTGATCAAGCGTGATTCTCAGAAAGATCTAAAATCGAAGTCAACCTGGTGAACAAATTATTGCTGAACATTTTGCGAGCTCCATATTAAGACAAATTGTATTAGCATAAGTATAGTTTGTTCACCTCAGAAAATTCCGAATGAACACAAGATATGTACTCATGAGAACTTTTACACTGAAATTCCTATGTTTTTGATGGATACCTAAAATCGGTTGCAATATCCCCACGCTCATGTATCAGGAACAGCTTTTCCGGTTTTGTAAAGACGTGTCTCTGTTGAATATGTTCATTATGAGATATTTTGCGTATCACAGGGTATCTTGTTAGAAGATGTCATATTGGTTTTCCTACTACCCGTCGCAATCAATTTCGGCAGTACCAATATCGATGATAACTTCAAATAACAAGTTGTTTTAAGAAAAAGTACTTGAATATATCGTATATTTACCACATTTTCCTACAACCTGAATGAAACTTGTTTCACAGGTTATCTTGAATTACTTAATCGTAAAACGATTTTTCACAAATTTCCAGCTATGTTCTGTAATGCAACACAACAGTTTTATCAACAATGAAACGATGAAAGAAATATTGAAATCATACTTACCCAACCACAAATAGAGTTCAGACTTAGATGTTAAAAATTCCGTCCGTATTCAAATCCTCAGTTGATACAAGAAACTACCCGAATTGGACAAAGCGTGGGACGACATGGGCGTATCAGAACATTTCAAAGGAGCCTAGAATATATGAATAAATAAACGGTGGATTACTTATTGATAATCTTCGGAAAGAACACATCTCTAGGCATTTTACTCACCCACTTAACAAAAGCAAAACCTGGCGATATTCAACTACACTAATCATGAACCTCAGCTAACCACAGCACCCTAACAAGCTCTGAACATTCATGATACGTCGCTGGCGTGCTTCCATCGAATCGGATCTATTCGTGTTTTCTCTCTCTTTGCCTATCATTGTACCATCTAAGTAGCGTCTGAATGAAGGAAATATATAAGGCTTGTTCGCGTTCAAAATATAAACAGTCCGAAATCATCAGGAGCATGTGCAGGTTCACAGAACGGTACACACTTTTCAAGTTCCGTGGAACTACGCATGCTTCTGATGGTTTATTTTTCGAATGCGAACAAACCTATTGAATCTCTGGTCTGAGTTATCAACAAACGCGCACGAGAAAGTACACGATATAATGAGCATCATGCGTCCATTGTGAGCTTGTTGAAATTATGATTCAATTTTTAGCCAACATTGCTGCTTGTCGCTCCTACCTCTCTGCTGCCACGAGATACTCGGAACGAACAAAAGCCGTCTCCATGATATCCTTAGCACAGGTGCTGGGGTTTGTCATCGGTCCGGCCATCCAGGCAGCAGTAGTGCCCCTAGGAGGAGAAGGCACCTGGCTCATCAAAAACCATCTGAAGCTAAATATGTACACGGCTTCTGGATGGATCAATGTGTTCCTGTCCTTACTCAATATCTACCTTTTCTTTCCTAAAGTGTTCAAGGAACATAGAATAGCTGTCAAGGAAGCTATGTTGAAGCACGGAAAGAATAATGTACATGAAACTTGGAAGGAGGAGACCCCAAATTATTTTTCGGCTTGGTCTTTAATCGTTGCGTTTTTCGTAATTGTTTTCAATTTCATGCTGTTGGAGACTCTCGCGACACCTGTGACAATGGATCAGTTTGGGTGGTCGAAAAGTGAGTCATTATGGTGAGTTTATCAGAAAAATAATACTTCTAGAATAAATTATGTTTGATGATGATTCTAACCAGCTGTTTGTGCAACCCTACAAATTGGGGGCTCAGATCTTCTCGACCTCATGTTATCTTGCCTCACATCTCGAACATGCAAAGTACTAGCTCATAGTTAGTGAAAGTTTGTCTGATCTCTTAGATAAGAACATTGAATAGGTACTGCTTCATGATACAAGGCAACGCACTTAGGTAGAGGCTCTTGTAGACTATACAAAGTGTCTTCACAGCTGGTGCATATTCTATTACAGGACGTAAAACTAATGAAAATAAACCATCCCACCAAGAATCGCATGTATAAAAGTTGATAAATAATAAAGAAGACTAGCAACAGAGAATTTATTAATTTGTCATTTGGGCGGTCCGGTGGCCGAGAATGCAAAGGCAGAGTGCAATGCAATGAAAAACAAAAAACTTCAAATAAATGTGATCATGGACCTGGTGCTGTGATCACTCGATCAATGATCGATCGCGGGCGTACAGAATGAAGAAACTATGGAATTACTTATCAATTCAGCTGTTTTCTTCAATGGGGACACGGGGAGACAACTTTCCTCTCTCTGGTGCAAGGTAGAAATGAGCTCAATTGTTCATTGTCGCAGAAACGATGACAGTGAATTACATTTGATAGGTCAACGGTCGAAAGTATATTGTGATAGAATAAAGGAAAGAAGAGGGTACTGTTCGTGTGATCTTTGAATACTCATGCTCAAGTAATTGCTCATCCTCAAATTCAATTTCCTTTTATAGGGTCTAGGACATTAGTAGGTGCCATTGAATAATTTGAGTTTTATGACATTTGAAAATCGACACAATATTATTCCACAAATCTGGTGCTTTAATTTTGATCGACGTATCTCGAAAATGGTGGTGGATGAATGAATATATATGGATCAGGGATTCCAGGTAGGCTAGGTCGGGTTGTCACGAACAGGGGCAATTGGAAACACAAGACAATTTGGCTTTGGTTCAGCTGAAAAATATTATGTTCGATCTTGCTTTATATTATGAAAAGTTGTCGAGCAAAAATTTGAACTGAAAACTTTCTTCCGCAAAAGAAGTGGATATTGGTCAAGATAAGCTGTATTATATATACAGTGTGTATACGTTGAGGACTCATATGTGAAATCTTTATTATCTGATCGATGTGAATTTTTTTTTGGTCAGGTTTTCGAAGTGTCTACCCAAAATTAAAGTGATGATATATTTTGACTATTATAGTAGCCGACTGCGACCAATTTCATTGACCCATATTTCAAAAAGTAGTATGAGGGATTCCTCATCATGAAAAATATTGATGGATTCTGAATCAGGACCACTTGAAACATACCAATACTGATTTTCATCCGAAGAAACAAATTATTAGTTCTTTAATATTTCGATCTAGAATTCATCATTATTCCTCAAGTTGAGCATTATCATAATAAGTTCATTTTTTCTCAGACTCATTGTATATCTGGATGTTGAGAATCGGTACAGATACGTCTGAATCAGCCCTCAATAACAATTTGTCATTATTTTAATATCCTCAGGGACATTGTGACTCGGAATATCATTAGTTCAAGAACAGAAGAACATAATATATATCATCGATTTTGTTCTATATGTTCACAAATACCTCCTGAAAAGTTCAACAGGACTCATATTAACGACCAACATGATGTTCACGATTACCTCCTAATTTCCAATAATTTATTTTATCGACTTGTTCCAAAAATTTATCATTTCGATGAATTCTCTGACATTATTATCGCTATGCCAATCATATACATATACAGGGTGTCCGGAGATAAAACCGACAAAACTCATGGGGTTATAGGGACTGTCAATATGATTGCAGAATGCCATAAACGAATGTCCAAAACCGCTTCGTTACTGAGATACAGAGTGATTTGTGGATTTTGACAAAAAATTCAATCCGCCATATCAAATACAGGGATTAACCGATTAGATTCAAATTTGGTACACGAATTACACTGAAATGCATCAACAAGTAGCCTCTTGATCGAAACCAATATCAGGACCGGAATGATATTTTTTTGCTATGTTGAGTTATTGTTAGAATAACTCACCCTGTATAATAGTAACCAAAAATTTCACCTCAGATTCGAAATCTGCGGTGAAAATTGTATAGGAATTTGTTGAAAAATCTCTTGGCACTATCTTAGTTATTTCGTAATTGATTATCATTTTAATTATTTTCATTCAAAAATCAATTATTGTCGGATAAAGTACCATCAAAATTGGTAATGAAATAAATATTAACGAAACCATGACATGAATATAGTTATTTTCTTCAATCAGTTCGTGAATCGTAGTGAAATAAATTACTCTCATGACCCGAAAAAACTGAAAAATAAATTCGTATCAGGACTGGAATGAGGTTGTCTATGATTATATTCCTGTAAGAATAGATGATCTAGTATAACAATGATCTGATCGCAGATTCGAAATGCACTGAGAAAAGTTAAAAACTTGTTGAAAAATGATCGGACTGAACTTTCAAATAATAAATCCGTATCAGTACCTTATAATGTTTGTGTATAAAGAATACTAGGCTTGTTGTTAAATTCAGAATTTCATTATGGAAAACCATTGTTTACCTGTCATCAGCGGTTGTTTTATTGGTGTTCATTCATTATTCCAGTGTTTTTGGATCAAACTATAGTTCTGAGAGTGTTTTTATGATGCCGTTTCATCTCACTAATGAGGAATACGCAGATATTTTATTTTTGTATGGGCTTTAACTGGTGATGTTTACCTAAATGTCTATTGCAAGGTGTAAATACCTGGGGTATGTAGTTCCAGCATGATGGTGCTAGACCTCACTTTTCAGTTCCAGTTAGAAACCATCTCGATGCCAATTACCCCAATAGATGGATTGGCCGTGGAGGTTCAGTAAATTGGCCACCGCTATCCCCTGATCTAACTCAGCTAGATTAATTTTTATGAGGTCGTTTAAAGTAAGAGGTTCATAATGAAGAAATTTGAATGAGAGAAATTGTATTATGGAAAATCACTGCTGCCTGTGTTAGTGTTAGAAATAACCCTCAAATAATTCGCAAGTCAGTGAATCATCTAGTAGCACGATCTCAAAAATGTATTGATGCTGGAGGGCTCCACTTCGAAAATGTTCTGTAATACTGGGTAGTGAAAGTTTTTTACGAATTCATGGGTTTTGTTATGTTCATTACAAACAGTTATTGTTCTTTGTGTAGTATTTTCATAAATTCAAATTCATTAGTGAGCGAAAATAACTTACGAAAACTTCACTCTTATCCTTTTTCAATAGGTTCTTATACGATTTTTTAAGATTTCGAATCTACGATCAAATTATTGATAACTATTGATGTACTAGGTCAGCTAACATAAACAAACAAAAAACTCATTCTAGTCCTGATACGAATTTATTCTTCAGTTTTTTCGGGTTATGAAAATATTTCATTTCACTTCGATTTATGAACTGATTGAAGAAAATAACGACATTCATGTTATGGTTTCGTAAATATTCATTGTATTACCAATTTTGGTGGTATTTCATCCGAAAATAATTGATTTTTTAATGAAAAAAATTGAAATAATAATTAATTACGGAATAACTAAGATAGTGCCAGAAGATTTTTCAACAAATTCCTTTACAATTTTCACCGTAGATTTCGAATCTGAGGTGAAATTTTTGGTTACTATTATACAGGGTGAGTTATTCTAACAATAACTCAACATAGGGAAAAAATATTATTACGGTCCTGATATTGGTTTCGATCAAAGGGCTACTTGTTGATGCTTTTCAGTGTAATTCGTGTACGAAATTTGAATCTAATCGGTTAATCCCTGTATTTGATATGGCGGATTGAATTTTTTGTCAAAATCCACAAATCACTCTGTATCTCAGTAACGAAGCGGTTTTGGACATTCGTTTATGGCATTCTGCAATCATATCGACAGTCCCTATCACCCCATGAGTTTTGTCGGTTTTATCTCCGGACACCCTGTATACTAAACACTTCAAACAAACGGCACTCAAAAAACTAGGTTATGAATTCATTTATAGATTTCAACAGATTTCAAAGTGTTATTTTTTGTGAAAACCGTTTACCAATAGCTCAACTAGCCTATTTGAAATTATCGATTATAGATATCAGAAAATCGATGTGGAATGTAATACTATACTATAAGGATGATGAGTTATCATTAACAGTACAAACTTTGATACATGCAATAATGTGCTATCAATTCCAATACTTTCTAGTTTGTTTGCGGTCTGGATCGTGCTCACTGGCTAAGTGTCGAGCGGGCAAAAGAGGTCCTGAAAGTGGTTCGAATATAGTTCTAATGACGGACCTGCAACTATAGTTTCTGATAGTCGAGATGTATACAAGGAACGATTTGAGACACTCTTTCTCAAGTGATTCTTACGTAGACTGAACAGGAAGAAATGAGAAGAATGAAACTTGTCTGATTCCATTTTGTACCCCAAAATGAACAGAAATAATATTTTAAGCACAAGTAGTTGAAATCGTCTGTACACGAATAGAACGTTCATCGTTCAGTAGACATTTTGATGATCTTTTCAGAAATGAAAAAACATTTTTAAGTTGACATGTATAGGGTGTTGTTTTAGGACAGCGAGATTTTGTAGATTCAAAGTGGAGTCGGACCTGAATTTCATATTTCGTTGATAAGATAGATTAGAAGTGTGCAAGTCCTAAGAAAAATATATTAAGTTGACTGAAAACTTATGAGACAATAAAGACATGGGCGAAATTGATGAAACCTCCCGTATCTTGGTTATATAGGATGTGGAAGACCCATATTGACCATGGGTTTGTTGAGATCACCTCAGTGACCCAGTTGAAGTATTCACGTTCCCCAATGGAACACTATGTATGATATATTTCTTTTTATCATTTCGACTGAATATTTGTGGTCAAGATTCGAAAATCGATTGGGAATTGACCCAATCTGAAGATACACTTCCATTATAAAAAAATAGAGAAATATTCTGAGAAGTTGTTCTCAAATAAAAACAGTTTACTTAGATGAATATCACACCTTGCAATATCACCATCCTCTCAGATGAAATATTCTATATTCCTCATTTTCTGCATATTATATTGCAGAGGCCCATTGAAGTTTTGAATCATTCATGACCATAAACTGGATGAGGTTGTGAATCAGTCGTTTTTCAGAATTTACCTACCAATACACACCTGATTTTTGTGTTCGGAAGTAGGTTATGATAATGCTTTCATTAAACCAAATCAGAATGTACACTCAAAATAAATCAGTCGAGACGTTTTTCTTCACTTTACTACGATAATAGAAGTGCAGTTTCTTATTATGGGCAACAAGAATCTGAGAATGTTTTCGAAAAATCTGGAAGTATTGGAGCAAATTCTTTAATTTTTTTAGGTACATGGGAATCTTGATGTCAGTCGGTGCCATTTTAGCAATAGTTACTTTCGCATCTATTGCACCCCTATCACGAAGATTTCCAGAAGTTAAAATCATGATATGGGGTGGATTCTTTTTCATGGTATTAGGAAGGATATTATTTATACCGTTTTATGGTAACCCTCCCAAAACTTACGATGCTGTGTTCAAGTTGAACTTGACAATATATTGTGATATGGCCTCAAGAAATGAGACTTATGGTATGGATTTTCATCATTTGAATGAGACATTGAGATCATATGACCGATTTCTGAACCCGGCATCGGTACGAAATGAAACTGCTGTCAGAATTTCCACACTTAGCTGTGGAGAAGATCTTCTAGGATGTCCAAATAGTCAAGAATGGTGTGCATATACGCCACGATTGAAGCTGTCACAGTTTCTATTGGGATATTTCTTGACTGCGTTCGGATATCCTATTGGGGTGACGTTGATTCAGACGATATTCTCCAAGTTATTAGGATCTCGTCCACAGGTGAGTAACATATCTTTTATGTTGATATGATATGATTTTATTATTCATTTTTTATCTACTCTAAATCACTAAGTGACGAAAAAACTAATAAACATTGGAAATCATCAATATCAGGAAACAAGTTTGAATTGGAAATTTTCATCCTGTATTTCATTGAGAGGCGAATTTTCGAAAACGTCTCGAGTTAATGGTCTAATATAAATAATGGATATCGAGAAGGCCGTTTCTGAATATACTGGATCGAATGGGCCATAGTTTTAGTCACCATTTTTGATTTTTTTCATTGAAATGAGATTTTGTCCTATTTTCTTATCATCCTTTATATTCCAAAGAAGTGCTTTTTTTGTCTTTCATTATCCTCCATAAAACATGAGAAAAGTTCTTCCCAATAGTCAGCTCAAGTGGAGTTCTAGAGAAAAAAATCAAGAAATGCAAGACTTTCGAAAAAAAAATCGAATTTTTGTTCCAATGGCCAATTAAGGAGAAATCACGAAAACGTCCCGAGATGAGGTCCCAGTGTATCATAATATGACTGACTTTTCATCAGAAAAAAATTTCTCGAGTTCTAGCAGCATTGGAAATGTAGACCATAGTGTAATGGTTCTACTTTACACCCTGTGTAAGTTTTGTTTCGCGGACTTTTTCAGATTGTTCCAGCTCTCTTTGAAGCCGATGAAACATCACATCTGATATCGAAAACTGCATGAAGATCGGTCAATTTTTAAAAAAAATACAGGTCTTCGAAATAGAGTCAAATTATGAGTGGTCCATTTGGTGTGTTGAGAACTGTATATTATCAAAATATGCGCGGACTGAGAACCAAAACTACAGATCTTTTAAACTCTAGTACAGCGAGCAATTACAGCTGCATATATAGCAATTACCGAAACTTGGCTTGTACCGAGCGTAGGTAGCGCGGAATTATTCGACTTGAATCGTTTCACAGTTTTTCGTTGTGATTGCGATTTTGCAAATACCGACCGTTCTAGAGGTGGTGGAGTCGCGTTGGCTATAGATTCGACTGTCAAGTCGATTGACTTGAATCTGAAAGCATCGTCAGACATTAGCGATCTGCATATAATAGATATTTTGGGGGTAAAACTGTCAATTGGATTTCAAACATATCATGTCATCGTCTTATATATCCCACCTAGTACATCACCAGATATTTATGATCATCTCTATGAGATATTGAGTACTCTTGATTTTATTCACAGCGGCAATGTTATGATCATTGGAGATTTCAACATAAGTGAATACTCTGATTATCTGATTAGTGGTCAAAAAAATACGCTTATCTCAACTATTTTGAATTTTTGTAGCTTTATCAACCTTGATCAATACAACCTAGTAAAGAATGCAAATGACCGTATCCTTGACCTAGTCTTTGCTTATTTCAAATGCACAGTACAGTCTGCCCCTGATGTTCTTTTGAAGGAAGACACACATCATCCCTCTCTGCTCATTTTCTTTGATGTATGCAGAGAAAAACTCGACAAAGTCAACGTGAATAATTTTTACTACAATTATAAGAAAGCCGACCTGGTCGCCCTTTATCAAAATATTGCAAACGAGGATTGGTCTTTTCTCAATGCCATTACTGATGTCGATTATGCATTTGAAAAATTCTACGAGAAAATGTATTCCATTATTAATATGGTTGTTCCGCAAGGGAGGGTGAACCAAAGGTCATACCCCCCTTGGGTACACCAGTAATATTATAAAATGTATCAGGCTGAAGTATAACGCATGGAAAAAGTATAAAAATACTAATGATCCACTTGCACTCGAAGAGTTCTCATCATTGAGAAGGCGCTTGAAATATGATATCGAAATAAATCACACACAGTATTGTCGAGAGATTGAGAGAAATATAAGCAATGACCCGAAAAAATTCTGGCAGTACGTTAAAAATAAAAGGACTTGTTATTCATTACCTAATGCAATGAACTATAAGAATGGAAACTGTGATGATCCGAAAAGCATTGCGAATGCATTTGCAGACTTCTTTCAAGGCTCATATTCTCCTGTTAATGCAAATAATTCCTTTCCGCAGCAAGATCTAGGTGATGATTGCCTTAGAATAAAAAACCTCTCTGAAAAAGAAGTGGCATTCGCTTTAAAGAAGCTGAAACCAAGAAATACAATGGGCCCTGATAAAATTCCTGCATTTTTGCTACACGATTGTGCTACAGTTCTTGCGGAACCTTTAACAAAGCTTTTCAATCTGTCACTCTCTTCCAAGACTTTTCCAATGTCATTAAAACAAGCAAAACTTGTACCAGTGCATAGAAAGGGAGATAAACACGATGTCCTAAATCACAGACCTATCACAATAATAAACAATTTCTCGAAAGTGTTCGAAATAGTGATTTACCAGACAATTTTCTATCATGTTAAGAACCAAAATACAGAATCTCAACATGGTTTCATGAGAGGAAGATCAACTTCAACAAATTTATTCTGCTCAACACAAAGTATATGTAATGCATTTGATGAGGATGCACAAGTGGATGTTATCTACACAGACTTTTCTAAGGCTTTCGACAAACTTGATCACTTTCTTCTTCTTAGTAAATTACATAAATTTCAGCTGTCGTTTGATGTACTTGATTTTTTATCATCCTATTTAATTAACCGATCCCAATTTGTTGACTGCAGTGGACATAAGTCTGTGGAGTTTTCACCCACTTCGGGAGTCCCTCAGGGATCCGTATTAGGGCCATTACGTTTCATCATATTCGTCAATGATATAATACATGACATCAATGCGGATTGCCTGAGCAGATGATCTGAAATTATTCACCAGAATCACAGAACATAATGATTGTCTTTCTCTTCAGGAAGACCTGACAAAAATTAATGACTGGTGTACACGAAATCGCCTGCTACTGAATGTTTCTAAATGTTGCATCGTTTCATTTTCCCTAAAACGCACTGTTACGCACTTCGATTACAATGTCAACAACACTGCTTCAGCCAGAACCTCTACTATACGTGACCTTGGTGTTACATTTGACCAGAAATTATCTTTTGCAGATCATATCCAACGAATCACGAAGGAGTCATTCAAGGCATTAGGATTTGTTATTCGAAATTCCGCTAACTTCAAAGATATCAGTACATATAAACAACTTTTTCTATATGTTAGGTCAAAATTAGAATATGCCTCTGTTGTTTGGTCTCCGCATCATATCACTCATATAGAAACATTGGAGAGAGTTCAAAGGCGATTTCTGAAGTTTCTTGCTTTTAAAGAAGATGGGACTTATCCTCACAATGGATATCCTGAGGTTGAACTCACTCGGAGGTTTGATATTAACCTATTAGTAAATCGCAGAATGATTGCACAACAGGTGTTTTTCTGGAAAATACTCCATGGGCACACTGATTGTGCAAATATTCTTCACATGCTTGATTTTCACATTCCTAGGCTAACAAGTAGACAACATATTTCATTCCATCTACCGATTCCGCGCTTAAATACGATGAAATTTTCACCACTGCATACCATATGCAAGATACATGACGAGCATGTATCGCATCAAATAGACATATTCTCCTGTACTGTGGCATCAATAAAAAAGTTAAATTTTGGATAAAATTTTCAAATTTTTGATAACTCTCAACTTTGTATCGTCATCAATATTTCATCTCAAACATTTGTACTTGTTATATTGTTGAATATTATGTACTCATTATCCCTACTCTGTAATTGGATGTATATCTGTTGAGTAGTGTACTTAAATAAAAAAAAAAAAATATTTTCGAGAAAAGCTAAGTGAGGTATCGTGAAATACTGAGTAATGAATATATTGCCCTTATACAGGGTATGTCAGGACGAGCTTGCACTATCTTTATATGGAGAATCAGTTGGGAGAAATACATGAAAATCTGCATGTTCATATTTTAGAATACGCTCTCTTCATTTAAAATATTTTCGACAATGCAGTGTTGCCGCTTCTACTAGAAAGTAGTAGCAACATTGATATTCCAAATGGAATACCCTTTATTTTATCGCATTTTTAGGTTCTCCCTGAAGAGCTGATTTCATCGATGTATCAAACTTGGGGGTCTATCAGAAAATATTACAGAGATATAGAGTGTTGAAAATCGAGATTTTTCAACTTTAGGATTTCTTTGTGTCGAAACTATTCATTATCGGTGAAAACGGCTCACATGTCCTAATCTCAATTTTTGATTCACTATTTACTGATATTTTATCGGAACAGATACAGGGTGGTTCAAGATTTAGAATTCTGATCACCCTGTATCTGGTCCTATTAATTATCACCGAATGATAAATCAGAAGTTGAGATAGGGACATGTGAGCCGTTTTGGCCGATAATGAATAGTTTCGTCACCAACTAATCCTAAAGTTGAAAAATCTCGATTTTCAACACCCTATATATCTGTAATCATTTCCGATAAATCATAAGTGTGATGTATCGATGAAATCAGCTCTTCAGGGAGAATCTGAAAATGCAATAAAATATGGAGTATTCCATTTTGAATAACAAAGTTGTTGCTACTTTTTGATAGAAGCGGCAACACTGCATTTCTGAAAATATTTTAATGAGAAGAACGTATTCAAAAATATAAGAATGCATATTTTCACGGATATAAAGTGAGCTTGTCGTGACATATCCTGTATGTAATGGGCAAATTTCCAATATTGAGGTTTTTATCTCACTGTGAAGTTCGTAGAAATTTTATAAAGACGTGATTCTGCATTTTTTTTAACATCAAAATACAATCCAGAAAAAAATAAATTAGAGAGGAACTTGGCTCCTTCACCATTCCTATGACGTATACTTTCATCGGTAGTTTGTTCGATATTTTTTTAACAATCTGGTCGAACTGTGACAAAATAAAAACTCACATTTGTCGTGTTCTTCCTGATCTTCCTAATTCTGATGGGAGTTTCTGAAACAAAAAACGATCCGGAAAGTATAAATTAGGTATGACATTTATAGAGAAAATGAATTCGCCAAATCCTGCTCTGGATTTTTATTCCATAGTAAGCCATCTCAAGGAGTGTCAGTAGAGGTGAGTTGCTAGCGAATTTCAGACGATAAAACCAATACGTTTGAAATATCTTTCATCAAAGTTTCGCGCCGAATCCAAATAATGCCCTGAATTTCTGTTACGAATTGGCAAGATATATTTTTTCACATATTCATCAACTCATCTTGAATCTCTCATCAGCCATCAGGCTATGGCTGGTTAGTCATGATTCACCCTGTATAAACACCCAAACACAACCCCTCACTCATGCACAGACACACAAAGACAATTTTTGTAAACGAATTCTCACTACCGATTAAATGGATTACATGAACTCATGACAGATGGAGTTCATATTCGCTCTAAATGCAGTGAAATTTTCAAGGCAACAATGGATGCTCAAAATCATTGGAAGTGAGCAGATGATTTTGAGCATTCATTAGTTCTTTCTGAATCAATAATAACCTTTTTCATAATAGGAAAATTCAATCAATGAGTAGTTTCAATTTTTTAGGGTGTTTGGATGGGTCTCATGACTGGTTCTGGGTGCCTTTCCAGGGTAATGGGACCAGTATTCGTAACATACATCTATGAAGAATATGGCACAATTTGGACTTTCACACTTACAACAGTTATGATGGCAGGTTGCCTTATTTGGTTGCTCTCATTCCAGGAGATTTTGAATCCTATTGATGTCAAACCAACCGTTGAAGACGAAGGCCAGGAATTGAAGGAAATTACTAGATTCGTTTCAGTTGATTTGAACGAAATCGAGCAGCAAGACTGATAAATACATATATATTTTTTAAATATATTTCGAATTATATAAGAGTTTCCGGCCTGAATCAGAATACTCCAGACTGACTTAGTTTCCAATGATCTTCGATCTTCCGGTATTATTGAACTTGTATTGTGAACTGATATTAAAATACAGTGTACCTACTTATTGTACCTGAATATTGATTATGTAATTATGATTACCTCACATATTTAGGATCAATATTTCAGAATTTTTATTAGCCAATGAAATCTAGTGAACCACAAATTGTATTGGTATTATATATACTAATATATGCAGGGTGTCCCGAAATTGGCCTGCGAAACTCCAGTAGCAGATTCTTCGACAAGAAAAATGGCTTCTAAAGGAGCTACAGTCTCCTTGAAGGAGGCTTCTTAAAATAATATTTCCTGAATATTTCCCAAACTTCATGACTGTGATGAACTGATGCAAAAACTAAACTTTCCATGCCCAATGCAGTGATAATGATATAATTTCAAAATTTCATTCAGGAGTGTTAAATGCAGGGTGGAAATAAAATTGAATATTATTCAAACTTTTCCGTATGCATATTTCTCGACAATTTCTTCTCGGATTTTGAAAATCCACACCGTTTTACAGAAAAAAGGTGCTCCTGTTTCGTATCGTCCAGATGTATCATTTTCGAGTGGAATCGATTCGAAATTATTGTTACACCCACATCTTTTGCATAACGTTGCCAATTTCCGAATCATATACCCGAAATTAGCCTGCTATAATTCAACAGCAGATTGAAAAATGAGAAAAAAAAGTTGGCATAAGCTTGGGTCGACAAATGCTTCATAAAGGGGCCACAGCCCCTTAGGTGAGTCCCTGAAGATGGTTTTACTCGGTGCATGCTAGTGCTGTCAAGCACCTTTTTTCTGTTAAACACCTTGGAATTTTATGGGAAGGCAACATTGGGACGTCCTTGCAGAACGTTCTAGGGATGTACCGGGTATTACTATAAGTATATTATTGGAAAGACCTCCCATGAGCCTACCATTATCTACTTGGAAGATATCCCTAGGACAGCCTCTTTCGGGACACAGGATATATAGGGACGGCACAGGGACATCCACTGGCCGCGAAAAAGGCAGTACGTTCTAGGAATGTACCGGATACTATTCGAAAGACCTCCCATGGGTATACCATTGTATGGACACGGGACACACTAGGAACGACTAAGGGGGATACTAGAAACGACTGAGAGACATACTAGGGAGGGCTCGAAGGCACATACTAGGGACGACTAAGGGACTGAGGATGTTCACAGACATTATACCTAGATTAAAAATGAATGTTCATAATTTTCACAGATGAATCACTAGTCGGTATCAAATGAAATTCAAATAGAGATATAATGAGTATAAACTCACTAGGAAAAGTGATATCTCAACAATATTGCAGCAGTATTCCAATGTAATGTGCAATGTTACATCTGATATTGTTGTTATCTCACTGCAATGTCGCAGCAACTACTAAATGAACAATGCAGCAATCAGGAGCTTGTATCCATTGTTGGCGAGGAGTTCCTCGCTAACTATGGACAACGAGCTACTGATTCATAAACAGATAATGCGACCTAACCTAACGTAGGCCTCTCTGTTGTTCTGTCGTATTTCGCCTACTCATATGAGTATGTTACAAATACTACAGAATAAGGTACCTCGTATCATTACCAATGGCAAAAGATACTCTTGAGTGGTGGACATGCACTTTTTCAACTAAACTTTTTCGATATTCGAACAAATGAGCCTACTTTCAGCAATTAATTTGAAAAAATGTCACTTTTGACATGTAGCGAAAGTCACGTGACCCCGATTGAGTAGGCCATTTTCCAATTTTTTTTGAAGCAAAACTCAACTTCCAACTCGAATTTCAAAATAAGTCATTAATAAAAGTTTTTCCCATATGATGCCGACTTTATGAATGGCACTGTAGTAGCGCTACACCCTAACTCACAACCTGTATCTGGTGTTATATGAGAAAAACTTGAGGCAGGTATAATAGTTATTTGTTTCACTAGGCAGAATAGTAGAAGATTTAATGCCGCGGCTGGCGTTTCATAGTCGAGGCTAGAAAACCAGACGAGGCATTACATCTTCTTTTCTGCCATGTGAAACATAATTTTTTCTCCAAATTCTTCTCAAGTCCAAATAATCCATCATTCATTTTTTAATCCAAAGTCATTGTCAATTTTGATTACCAATTTATTGATTCAAATTAGTTGGAACGTTTCATAGCAACATACTTGTTCTGCCTAGGCACTAAAAGTACACTGTTTTTTGCCTGTCAAATGTCATTAAAAATTCACTCTCAATGTCATTTGGAGAAAAATAGTAATTTGTCATATAAGGGAAAAAAGTAGTAGATTTTAGCTCCAGGTTGTGTTGTGTGGAGACCAAAAAGCTGAGCTGAATTCAAATATTTTTCTCGTGTATGATACACTATTTTTTTCTGTGACAGAAGAAAGAACGAATCAATATTGAGAAGATATTACATTATTCTGAAATCTGAAAATTATCGACGTGAAATTTCAACACCTGCGTTGTAAACATCTTCATCATTCTTTTGAAGTAATCAAATATCTAATGTCACTTCTGTCAGTCTAATTCTGTGAGTTGATTTCAAAGAATTGCAAATTTAGTGGTTGTTTAGTAATATACGTAACCGCGAAGTCGAATGGAAGATAAAATGACTTGCAGTTCTTTCTCGGAGACGGTATTATTGACTCATTTTTCGGAATTATAGCACAACAAAAGTCATCAACAGTGTATATATATGTGATAGGGTGTCCCACTAAGGTCGGCGAGGTACGATATTACGGAAGCCATTAACTTTACAGCTTCGGGAAAAAAAATCTATCGATGAAATTGGCAAAGAGAAATTGATTTAAAATATTTTCAAGTTTCTCAAATAACCGGTAGGGGGCGAAGTTACCATGATAAAACAAGAAATTCAAATTATCTCAGGAAATCGCTCGGTGATCGAGGTACTCTTTTGATAACGGAAATGAAAAGATCATTAATTTTGGGTCAGGTTGGTACATGGACTTTTTTTCGTATCTTGAATAATAATGGTGGGGGAAGCTTGTGAACAAAATATTTTTTGAATTGCTGTATCTTCCATACCCTTCATCCAAATTCAATCAACTTGGGCTCGTTTGAAAGATAATTTCACTCTTATTTCAAAACTGACTTTGTTTATGGTCGCTAGTTCACACCGCGTCTTATAGAGGGCGCAGTTTACTAACCATTCCTTTTTTCGATTTTTCTCGAAAAATTCAAATGGAATGATACATGTTCAAATCATTGGTTCAGAAGGGCATCAAAATAGCTGCATTTTAGTGCTAACCGCGATTCGATATCTTCATTTGTCTTCAAGTTATTCACGAATAACTAATTTTTATGTATGGTATCTTCAGTGAGTGGGCCTTGCGAACAAAATTATTAATTATAATCCTAATTCTTTGCTCTAGTAGTGAAAAAGGTTATCCTTACATTCCTTAACCTCTTGTTGCATTTGTGCATTGGATTAATATTTAAATGCCACTTACTTCAGAAACAAAAATGTAGACTATGTCAACAATAATTGAACTGCAAAAACGAAAATTATAATTTATTCAGGAAATTCGACATAAACGACATCTTCAAAATGAACGCATAAAATGATGTCCTCACATCAAGTGTTCGAAATGCATCCCATTATTTTCAATGCAGCGATTCAATCTGCGTTGACGTTCAATTATTTTCACAGATATCATGATTGAAGTGAATAAATAGTGTATTCTTTTTAAGAAATGATTTTTCAATGGACAATAAGTTATTCGCGAATAACTCGAAGACAAATGAAGATATCGAATCGCGGTTTTTGCTAAAATGTAGCTATTTTGATGCTCTTCTGAACCAATGATTTGAACATGTATCATTCCATTTGAATTTTTCTAGAAAAGTCGAAAAAAATTAATGGTTACTAAACTGCACCCTCTATAAGACGAGGTGTGAACTAGCGACCATAAACAAAGTCAGTTTTGAAATGAGAGTGAAATTATCTTTCAAGCGAGCCCAAGTTGATTGAATTTGGATGAAGGGTATGGAAGATACAGCAATTCAAAAAATATTTTGTTCACAAGCTTCCCCCACCATTATTATTCAAGATACGAAAAAAAGTCCATACACCAACCTGACCCAGAATTGATGATCTTTTCATTTCCGTTATCAATAGAGTACCTCACCGAGCGATTTCCTGAGATAATTTGAATTTCTTGTTTTATCATGGTAACTTCGCCCCCTACCGGTCATTTGAGAAACTTGAAAATATTTTAAATCAATTTCTCTTTGCCAATTTCATCAATAGATTTTTTTTCCCGAAGCTGTAAAGTTAATGGCTTCCGTAATATCGTACCTCGCCGAGCTTAGTGGGACACCCTGTATATCCGGGAAAAAAGTACTCACTTTATTTCCACGGGAAAAAAGTAATTTATGAAAAGTCACATTTTATAACCTGCCAACAGAGATTAAATGCCAAACTTTTTTTCCGTCACAGAAAAAATACATTATTCTACCTAGTTGACGTAGCAATAACTTACATGGCTCTCCACATCAGGCAGTGTAGTTCGTTACTTCTGGAAATGTGTTGCCTATGAATTATCTACGAGAACCAACGAAAAACACTACTTTCTGCAAAATACGCAAATTTAGGCTATTTTCAACTTGTTATAGCTCCTAACCCGTTAGTCTTACATTCATGAGCAAGAACATTTTCATATAGAAAAATAGAATAGGAAATTTCGCTATTTTTTGCGAATATCTCGGAACTCCCCAGGAAATTTTATATGCAAATGGCAGATTCACATTCAGCACCTCCAAAGATATTTGAAACCGCTGCAGTGTGACATTTTGTGAGTTTACATATGTAATTCTGAAAGTTGTCCTTCTGTTTATTTTGCTTATAAAAGCCTAAAGTCCGATTGAGGTTTCATTACACCTACTGGAAATGCATAGTTTACATGGAATTCATGGTAATTTCACCCCAATTGAACTATCTTCGTTTGCCGAGGTTATCAATGGTGAGGATATGATTTGAGACACCCTCTGAATCATATCAACACAATATAGTCATCTTGTATATCTTGTTGCTGATTCTGATCCAGAAGAGGTTTATCAACCATTATACTAGTGACGCAAAACAGACTCTTTGGAGATAGTCCAGTCATTATATCCAAATAACGGACCTTACCCGTAAATAATTTTTTAGTGTTTTTTTTTTCATAGGTGTCTCGGGGGGGTCACTAGGACTGTAAATTCAAAATGGCGACCAAATCAAGCTTTTGCGTATGTTAAAAAACGGTTTTTCTTGAATAACTCGGCCATAAAAAGTTTAGGAACAAAAATTGTAGTAAATTTGGTTCTCTACAAGTTCGGTCCCTACAATTCTTCTGATAGGATCGATATTTTGTAAAGTAAACCTGAAAAAAGCGACAAATTCGAAATATTTTCATTATCTCGTTTATTTTCAACTTTACGGCATAAATGAACAGAAACAAACTTGTAGAGAATCAAATTCTGGACAAATTTTGTCCCCATCTGTTTTTCCGAAAATCGATATTTTCGGAATTAATCCTAAAAAAAAAACGACTCATTCGAAATGTCATCATTATCTCGTTTATTCTAAACTTTACACCATAAATGAGAAGGAACAAACTTGTAGAGAATCAAATTTTGGACAAATTTGGTCTTCACCTGTTTTTCCGAAGATCGAAATTTTCGGAATTTAAACAGAAAATATGTACCCATTCAGAAATATTCGCAATATCTCCTCTTTTTCAATTCTGCAGGTGCAACGAATAGGGCGAAAGTTGTATACAATGAAATGAAAATGATAATGAAAATATTTCGTATTTGTCGCTTTTTTCAGGTTTAATTTACAAAATATCGATCCTATCAGAAAAATTGTGAGGACCAAACTTGTAGAGAACCAAATTTACTACAGTTTTTGTCCTCAAACTTTTTCTGTAGAGTCAAAAATGGCCGAGTTATTCAAGAAAAACCGTTTTTTAACAAAAAAAACATACGCAAAAGCTTGATTTGGTCGCCATTTTGAATTCACACTCCCAGTGATCCCCCCGAGACATCTATGAAAAAAAAAAAACCATTAAAAAATTATTCACGGGTCAAAGTCTATAATGACTGGACTAAGATAGTCATGAAGCAGTTGATAATAGAAAGTTTGTTTAAGAAAGCGCTATTGAAAACGGAGTTTAACAAAAAACAGTGCTAGTGCCTCTTTTATCTTTCGTCTGTGACAATAGCTTGATAAAAAAACATTCTAGCGAATATTTAAAATGACTCTCGATGTAATGGTTCTGTGCCTTTTGAGTCGATTTGAAAAACATATCGAATAACTGGAGAAACGACTAATATTCATCTATGGTGTGAAACGTTTCTATCGCAAATTTCACTTGAACATTGAAAAATTCAAGTTTCTGAGGAAAATTCCCAAAATTTCGCACATCAATCTTGATAAATCTCATCATCAGAAGAATCTGCGGGCACACAGATAGATTTGATGTTTTGTTCGACATCTTTAGGAGTACGGACCTTTGACAAGAACTGACATTCAGACATAACCAATGAAATAAATTCAAACTGCCCTACGAACATAACGAATGAAATCAAATCCAAAGATTTGTCATGTTGAGAAAAATAACCAGAAAGTTTGTGCAGTTCAGAATTGAAAAAATCTTTACAATCAATTCAATTCCAAGAAAAAGATCTCTGAGTTGAATAGACGTGCCCCAATTGTCACCAAAAGAGAGAATATATGTTATGACCCCCCCAACGAGCTACAAACTGGTGTCGTCATGTACTGGTCTGAATTGTATCTGATCAGGGTGCCCGAGAAAATGTAGGATATTTCTCGGATTCAGATAGAACCTGAGAAAATAAGATGATGAGTTTCTATGAAAATGTTTTCTACAGGCACTTTTTATGGAGACATGGGCCCTTAAAGACCCTGCTGAGAATAGTTTTTTCTTGGATATTCTCCGAAGTCATCAATATAATTCAATGAGAATCTGATATGGAGGGCACTAGTGAGGACACCTTGAAATAGTGTAATCGAAACATATTGATCAACTGATCAAAATGTCTTCTGATATCCTTCCTGATATAACCTTCTGGCTTCTTATAAAGCATGGCAAGACGCAGATGCATACCTGCGTATTCAATACGAAATCAGAAAAACAGTGAATCGATATGGGAATGAAGGATTAATGACAAGTTCTGAAATGCAGGATATTCATTTATTCCCTACTATATATCACCGATCGCAACAACGATACGTTTTCTTGATGCAGATAAATAAAAATGAATGATCCGTTCATTTTTCTCGTCAGAGAGGCCTTTATCATATGGAGTGGTGAAAATTCGGGCCTCAAAGATAAAACTTAGAGATAAACTATACAGGGTGTATCTGAAAAACACCAAATAAATTCAAGGGGCGATTCCTTGTGATATTTTAGGAAGTAAAGTTCGAATGGACATGTGTCGTAAATTGCTTCGTTTTCGAGATACAGGGTATTGATATTTCCATGGAAGATCGTTTTTTCATTCATTACTCAATTGACATTTCATCAATTTCAATGAAACGTTGTGGTTTTGTTAATAGTAATATGAAGCTTCTTCTGGGTGCAATTGAATACGAAATAATATTTCCAGTGGCGTCACAGTGGGTAAATTTATCTATATTTATGGTGAATGTCATTGTACGCCACCGTTTTATTTGAGTTTCATATTTATATTAGATTGAACTATTCGAAGAACAACCTCCTAATCCCATGTGTGATATTTGTATCTAGCTTGGTTTTTGAGGAGACTTTTCAAGACTTCCATTGAGATTACTCAATAACCCCAATCACAATCATTTTGAAAGTTTTGGGCTTCCTCAGTCTCCAACCATACTGAGTTTTGACACAATGAAAGCTTACACAGGGCGGTTAGAGATAAAACCGATTGTTACTTATCATATAAACTTCATCTGCTAGAATATCACAAAAAATCACCCCTTGAATTTTTTCGGCGTTTTCAGAATACTTTCTCATGGGGTCCTTATGAGTTTGCATGAATATACAGAGTGGGCCATTGAAAACGAAACAGCGGCTCTGTATGTCCTCATGTATGTCGGCAAAACCGGATTATGAAAAAAATCTGAAACACGTCAACCACATTCTCGAGGAGGACATCGTTCTAGAATATTTTCAGCCCTGCGGCGTTGCCGCATCTAACGAAAAGAAGCAACGACTTTGTTATTTCAAATGGAACACCTTGTATTTCATTGCATTTTTAGATTCTCCCCGAAGAGCTGATTTCATCACTGCATCACACTTGAGGTCTAGCTGGAATGATTTCAGGGATATATAGGGTGTTCAAAATCGAAAATTTTCAACTTCAGGATTCTTTTGTGCCGAAACTATTCATTATTGGTCAAAACGGCTTTTATGTCACTGTCTCAACTTTTGATTTACTATCTACTGACATTTATTTGAGAAACAAATAGAGGGTGGTTCAAGATTCAGACTTCTGAGTTCGTTTTTCTATTCACCTTTATAATTCATCAGTGAAACAACATATTCATTCGACCTCCATATTCCGGGAGTCTTGAGTAATCATATAAGTACAGGCATTTATCTAGATAATAAAAAAATTGGAAACTGCTTTGAATGGCTTCAAATAACTTTCCTTAAGGCTTATGGGAAATGTGATGAATTTGACAACCCTATTCGAAAAACCAAGCAATCACATATAACTACTCGGTATTTTGTTTCCTGTAACTCAATTGAAAAAAAAAATGCATCAAATGACAAAAAAATTGATGCTATCGTATAATCCCAAATAAAATGACCTGCAATTTCCAATGACATTATATATTGGGTGCCAATTGGAAATAAAAATTAAGGGAAGGTACTACAGGGCTGTCGAATCTTATACATTTTTCTAGAAAATAGTAGGGTACATTGATGCTATTCGAAGCAGCTGTTAGTTTTTTCGATCATCTTGTCAAATGAACGAAATATTGCCTTGGGAAATCTGGTATAAACATGAAATTAGAAAACAAAAATTGTGATATAACTAATCTTTGATGGATAATTATATTGTTTTTATTACTAGATAGTGCATTTCCTCGATAGGTCTCAGAGAATTTGTTCAACAGGTGATCACCATGATGAAAGATTATTCAAAATTTTGCAGTCAATCAATGATAATAACCTTCTCTAAGAATAGATTTCAATTCTGGTAGGATCGAGAATCAGATATCAACCTTTAATTTCTGGGTTATATCAGACGTCTTGCTGTAGAATGCATTAATTTGATTTAATGCCCTAGAAAAAATACAGGCATATACTTATATGACAATATCTGTCGGATTTAGCATTGGTTCACGGTACTATAGCCTTTGACATGGTGACATTCAAGGATTTCTCCTTACTACAAATACATAGAAATATAATACTCAGGTAAGTATATTTTCAAACATAGAATCGATAATCATAACAATATATCCTGTTGAAATAATAAATGAAGGAGAATACTGCATTCTATATATTATTTCAACTGGAACTCAATACGTTAATCCAAAAGTTTGGAAATTTTTTCATTGGCGCTGGGACTAATATCGAGTAGTTACCTTTATGTCGAATAATAAAACTGGCCCTAGTTAGACATCGCCGACAGGCGACTGCTGGCAACCAATGACTCCCAAGAATTATTGAACAACACAATAATTATCGGCGATCGTGTGGCGATTGATGCCAATATCGCTCCTAAAGTCCTCGTTTTAAGGCGATGTGCTTCGGATTCTTGAACAACTCATAGTTACGAACACTCTAGGAATTCGCTATTACCAATTGATGTGAATTTCCCAATGTCCTCGTCACAAAGCTATGTATGCGAATATCTCAAATAGCTCATAGTTGCGTGCACTCTGAGACATTGCCAGTGGCGATTGATGCAAATATCCCAGAGTGCTCGCCTGAGGACATTATATGAGCATTTTCGTGTGGGATATCTTTGAGACCTTGCTGAGCGGCGGATATTGAGAGGAGACATAGTGCTCCCGGTAATCTCTTGAAGATGACATCACAACTTCCTGAAAATATATCTTCGATATATCTTCAGGACCTTTTCGTGCTGCATGGGTAGGCTCACTGGTTATCAGATCCGATCTGCGGCTATCAGATTTGACAAGCTATAGTATTTGCAGGTTCAAGAAGTTCACAAGTCCTATCCTCATGAATCTCATCACCACGTTGTACAGCCAGTGATGATAGGTGCAGTGTGAGAGCATTCCAAATGTTCTTATTGCCTGAAATAAATTCGAATGTGGGTGGAAACTGGTTAGGAAGCAAGTTGTCTACAGAAAACCTCAAAAACCTCCATTTATATTCTTCTATACCTAGCTTCTTATCTTCGAATAGAAAAGAATGTCGATGAGGAATATTGATCAAACTTCACCATAGAAATGCCAGTAAAGAACACATATTGTTCTAAATGTAAATATATATTGTTTTGGGTGATTCGACATTTGGTGTGTGAAAGTTCGAGAGGCTATAATATAAAGGTAATGTATTGGCGATTTTTCTTTGTATGTAGCATTGAAATTCTGTTTGAAATTTGCTATGTTACGGAAGTGTTGCGTGATCGTAAAGGAATCGCGTGAGGGAGTGCGAAAGAAAAAATGGCTCACACATCAATCATTTCACGATGCTTGGTTTCTGAGTATACGACTTCGATATTCTGAATTGATGATAGGTTATAAAAAATGTATTTTGCTTACCCAATTTATTATATGGAATCATCTCATAGGCGCACGTTCAGATGTCACCATAGTCCTCTTCAAATCATTACAATAAAAGTTCTCAATTCTTCAGGAAATATCTTGGAACAACAATATAGATATCTGAGGTAGCAATCGGAATTAAAAAAAATAAACCAGTATCACTGAAAAATTGAAATTCATCATATCGAAATAGGTGAAAACTCAAACTAGTTCTTTGTCACAAACCTGAGAGCAACCTATAATTCTCAAATTATTATTGGAATTCGTGATATTCCATACCATGACTAATGAGAGGAGAAGACAAAAAACCCAGAGTCGGTCGACCACGAATAAAATATCACTTGAAAAGCAGTGTAACTAGTTTCGGTACTAAGGTCACTATCAGACAAGAAACAAGTACTTACCTATAAAGAAGAACAATGAAACATCATACAATTACTCTTATGTATTGAGAACTATTACCCATGTGCGAACAATAAGGTTAGTTTTGACGGAATAAAATACCAAGATAGAAATTGACAAAATGACAAGTTCGACATGAACATCAATCCAAATATCGAAAATAAAATCAAATAGACATAAAATCTTGAACATTAACGAAGAAGGAGTTGATAATTTTCATTTACATACTGCATACAGATTGTGATTTATAAATAGAATCATTGACAGAGAGGTAGGAGGTGATCAGAGTTGAAATAGGAACTGAACAATGTTTAAGAAAATAAGCGATCCTGACTCAGTCGTATCCGGATGGCAATAGGGTTATTTGCTTCATCAGGCGATCATTGAACTTCTGTACCTTACTGAACTTACTGAACCTCACTGAACCTCTTACCTCCAACTTCTGGTCATGTTGGAGTTCACAAGACACTGGCGAGAATGACTATGCAATATTATTAGCCTAAAATGAGGGTCGACATCTCCAAGCATATGTCTGCCGTTGTTTTGTCTGCGCAGCTTATAAGGTGTGCACTGATCTTCCTACGATAAGATGATTTCGAATCCGAAAGTGGACAGGCCCTGGGAGATGATTTTCACTGACCTGATGGGTCTCTTACGAAAGTCAAAACGTGGTAATTCGTCCTTAATAACACAATTATCTCCCATGGATATCCTCAGGACGTCCTGTCAGGACATTCAGGACGTCCATAGGACGTTCGAATTTGATACCATGGAAGTCCATTGGACGTCTGTGGGACGCACAAATATCCCATTTGAGGACCAACTAAGGACGTCCTTGAGGGATGTCCCTGGAACAACTATCGAATACCTAAATCCTACAGTATTTCCCGTCAAGCATTACGGAGGACATCCTTAGGACATTCGTAGGACAAACTATCAGCAACGCTGAGGAATATCAATTGGATGTCTATAGGATGTTCCAGGGACGTACGAATTATTCTCGAATTTGGATTTTCCTGGGTCCCTCTAGAACCAAATCTTGCATAACTGATGAGGACATCTAGTTGAGTTGATGGTCCGTAGAAGGTCCCCAATAGATCCTGAAAGAGTTAACCAAGGATGTCCAATGGACTCACGTGAAGGACATTGACGGGGAGTATTTAAAGCCTACGAGCAATCATTCGTCGGCGAGGTGTAAGTTAACGTCTTCGCAGGGACAACATATTGAAAGTACCGACTTGGACGTCCGTAGGACGTTATTTCTAGGACATTGGGAGAGTACAGTTCATGTACCAATTGGGACATCTGACGGATATCCCTATGGAACATTCGAAGGATGTCCCTAAGGGACATTTCGATCGTTATACGATCCTGAAAATATTGAGGGCGTCTGTGCAGAGATATTTGAAGGAATGTACCATCAGGGACATTTCATGATTGTCTAGAAGAGACATTATAAAAGATCTGAAGTCATGCCAGAATATATTTACTATTCGGGACATCCGATGAATGTCCCTGAAGGAACGTTTAAAATCATATCCCATCAGGGACATGCCAAGGACGTCCTTGCTCGGATATTGCATGATATGTAAGGGATGGGATGTCCCGAGAACACTTATTTTTCGTCCGGGACATTCGGACTTGAATTTTTCCAACCTCGAAACATGTCGAACAGCACTTTATCAAGACTCCTTCATCCATAGAACGGCTAGGCTCTGGAATTCATTGCCTGTGGAAGTATTTCCAACAACGAAAGAGGCATCATCTGCAAGTTGGAAGATGAGGTATTTTTGATATTTGCTGTCCCTGAGGTGATAATTTGTGACAATGGACCACAATATCGGAGTAAGGAATTCGGTTGATTTGCGGAAAGCTATCAGTGTCCTACCAGGTTCAATGCTCATTATCTTCCACGGGCCGATCCAACTGAGAGGCTGAATCGTTTAATCAAGACCATGTTGGCCATGTATGTGTCAGACAACCATCGGAGTTTAGATCAAAGTCTCACTGAAATCGGGTGTGCTCTCCGAACATAGATACATAGGGTAACCAAACTTACGTCATTCTTCATTAACTTTGGTAGGGACATGAAACTCTGAGAAGCAGACTATGTGTCAAGTAGAGAAAAAAACATCGATGAGGAAACATTGGAGTGTGACGGTAGTAAGGATGAGTCTTTCAAGAAGATGATTCAGGAAGTACGCGAAAGCCTCGAGGTAGCTGGGAAAGATGCGTGCGATAAATATAATCTCAGGCGTTGGAACGCTGAGTACTTCCTGAATCAGTTGGTCAGGAAGCATAATCACGTCCTTCCAGATGCAGCAAAGTATTCAACCAGAAGTTAGCTCTCAAGGATGTCGGACCCTTGGTGATACATAAAAGGATGTCACCTTGGACTTATAAACTGCGGGATACAGCCAGAAATATGAAAAGTACCTGGTACACCAGAGACATCAAGCCTAGTATATATGATGGTTAGACCTCCTGAACGTATGCTCTGCAGGTAGGGGCCTGAGAATACTCCTGCCGGAAAGCATATTTTCGTTCCCTTTATAGGGCTAGCGCAACCAGGTGCGCTACTCGTGTAGAAAGCGAGTACGAGACCTGTAATTTCGTTTCTTGAGTGGTTGACCAATGTTATGCAACTATTAGATGTGCACGATACTATAAAGAGCTGATTATTACGTTGATACGTTAATACGTTGATCTGTTCGTGCTATTGAAGTCGTATCGCAATGGAAGTGATGAAATCAATAATTTTCTTGATGTGACAAAAACACAATTGATTGAACATCGAATCTTCAATAATTCAGAAGAGATTCTGTATGTCAACGCAGTTGCAGAATTTGAACAAAAAAAAGACAGTACGCATGCCTGAAGTTTTGAATGTTCTGCAAAATTGATTGTCAAAGTATAGAAATCTAACAAATTCACGAAACTTAGTGATCTACTATTGAAAGAAAATTTGAACACGATAATTGTGGTTCGATAAGAACCAAGTTAATATCAATTTATAATGCACTTAAAATTTGTTAGGAGAGGGTTGCAAAGGGAATGACTCCATATCTTCAGAACCAAAGTAGATAAGTGCGCATGGAGTTCTCATCTTCATGATTTAATCCAGTAATAATACACTATTTTAACAAAATGTCGGAGATAAGGTGTGGTTTTGAAATCGGAACATGAGTGTCTAGGGATATTCCGTATACATGAAATCCTTCAACCAAAATCATGAGCTATTGCTCACGTTAATCCACTCGTCTTACCATATATCATAAGTCATGCTTTCAGAGACTGGTTCAAAGTAAGGCAATCCGAAAGATGGAGAAGACGCAATACAAAGCTACTCATGAAAACTTGGTTCAAAAAACAGTCAGCACATTCGATATATGGTGGGTTAGATTAATTTTGTGTGGCAGAACATAATAATGAGTTTAATCTCAATCATAACACACATATCACTAAGCTCCAATCAGTGGAACAAGTTGATTATGTCAGGAAAAAGGATGCATATGGAAGCTTAAAAATATTTGAGAATGGTACTAGAGATATGAATAAGGATAATGGATCTATTCCATGTATTGTTGAGTGATTCAGAAAAAAATTAACATGTGAACTCAACCTTGACAGACGGAGACTGCCAGTTAGTGTCTTTCACGACTGAATGAGAATACCTATAATATATAAAAAGCATAGTAGATTGGGATATTCAGTTATACTCCTCCAGATAATGCTAACATAAAAGGCGAATTACGTGTCAAGGGGCTCATGAAAAACATCAGTTTGGTTAGTGGTGAGAAAGTTCAGTGTGATATTCATGCTTACTGAATATGTGAGGTGCGTGAACCACTTAGGGGAAGGATTTAATTGTCATGCATCCGTTTCCTATACGATTAGTGCACCTGGTTGCGCTTGCCTTATAGGAAACGGAAAAATGCTGCCGGGAAATGACCAGCCGGTGGGTAAATGTCTTGTTAGTTAGTAGTTACACCGTGTAACTAGCGCCCTCTATGAGAATCAAATATTGAAACATATTCATGCCTTGTGCCAGCTTCTAGAACATATCCATTCAGAATTTCATTAAAATGTTGCCAGTAGTTTCGACACCCAGATAGCACAGGATATCCTACGGATATCCGTTTCAAATCCATTTCAAGGAGGGACATCCTTGGACATAAAAAGGATATCCATATGATATCCATCAGCATATAACAAGAGGGTATTCTGAATGGATATCCTATGGACGCCCATAAGGTGTTCGTTTGTCGAACAAAAAATACCAATTTGGAATGAATTCTCACAAATATCACATGAAAATCACATGTATCACATGTTCATCAGGAATTCAAATTTCATTCATCATTATTATTTTCTTGTTATCAACATAAAAATACTGATTATAAAATATCAGATAATATACTACACACAGATTTATTTATTTTTTTCAGTTTCAATCTTCACGAGAATATATCATGATTCCGTGTTTACTTGAATGATATATACGATAAACCTTTTATATTTACCGCGCAATCATGCCGCCAATCACGATCGAGTACTAGAAGAGGAGAGCATCAGACAGCGAGACAGAAAAGCGAAAATCGAATTCATCTCGACGCCATTCTTGTCAAGCTTAAAGTTGTTTATGTTTCGATTGTGGTTATGTGTTTTGTGTTCGAGTTTTCGATGTTCTTTGGAAACTGATGAAGTAACGAAACTTTTCTCATTTTTAAAGCTTTCTGAAATAGGTCTGTGAATTAATATGTGAAGTGAATAACTAACTTAACCAGTGAGTAAACGATTTGTTAGGTCACCTATTGTTTTACGTTTTACTGACTGTTTTTCTTCAGAACCCAAGCAAGTGGTTCAAGCAAAAGTGCTCTTGAGAAATGGTGCTAATGTCTAGTTAGTATTATAGTAATTCAAATCGAACCTTCCTCTACCCAAATGCTTTGTTTTTAGGGTATTCCATTTTTGTTTGAAAGGAGTTCATCTCATCTGAAAGTATTCTCGAATTTGTCATAATGGTATGAAACCCGTTATACTAATTTCATCTTTCTGATTTCTAGAATTCTTCAGGTTTGGAACGGTATTACAACCTATCTGTTTTATTTTGAAACAGCATCATATTTCATTTTCAGATACCCACCTACTGAAGGACATTTTATAGATTGTTACCCCAATGAAAATGCAATATGTAGCTTATTGCTTCTTCTCAAGCTGCCTTCAATGATCTAGACTCAGCTCAGACAGATAATGGTACCTTTCTATATGTTATTGTGTTTATATGTGATGTGATATGGAGTCATACATTGTGAATTGAATTGCATTACAGATATTCCATTATCATGAACTTTCGAAGACATTCTTCAATGTTCCATCAAAATTCACAATCAGATTTTATTTTCATATTCTATATAATGGATATCTTACGGATATTTTATGAATATCTTTGATGAATATCTTATGAATGTTCAATTTGGTGGCCGCTATATATCTCTTGGACGTCCTTAGGACATCCTACATACCTAACGGGATATCTTATGGATATCTGGAATCTCCCTCACAAATATCCATCAGATATCCATAGAATGAACCTGTGCTACCTGGGCATAATCGCGAAAAATGTGTAAGAAAATCTTGAAACGTCGGAGGTACTGATGGATTGAAATCCTATCATCATCAGCACATTTTCATTTCACTAATCTGCTGTGAATAATTGTTAATAAACTCAAAAAGTCCTCAAGAATATTCCGAGAATCTTCAAAAAATATGAGACTTAGTACACTTTGAATGTCTATACAATGTGCTCAGGATAATCGGAGTGTATTTTAAAAATATTATGAGAAAATTTGGATGATCCTACGTGTGCTTCTATGAATATTCTATGAATTTACCTGTGATGTCATGAACCGTTTCGCTTCCTCCAGGATCTATGTAGTACGTTTACACATATTATTTCTATTATTTCAAGAACCCTACTTTCTGTTATGGGTAAGTACCTCAAAACTGTGACAGGAACCAATACATGAACTCAAACTCATCGACAAAAACAGTAAGCCATCCAGATTCTATCCTTCTGTAGATCATAGATTTCAGTCACTATATATTCTTGAATATATTGGTGGTTGCCTAAACGTTTGAGATATATCACAGTTTCCGTTCTTGGAGATTTGTGGTGAAACTATACACCCCATAACAATATATTTACTTAAAATCACCATTTCCGAAGGTAGTTTTCGTTTACAAGTGTCGTATTGATGATCTCCTCATTGAAGAAATATTCATAATGAGATGATTCAAGATCCTGGAAAATATTGAAAGTGATTACGCAATGAATCATTCATCCGTCGATGTTTTGCTAGTCGCCGAATCAAGGATGCAGTAGGATAACACTCGAATAACGCATTGTCTCAGCTCACTAATGCATATACTGATTGGCATATTTCAGTCCGTAAATATTTGTTATCCACTATCATTTATTATTTTCTTTCTGTGATTTGTTAGTCCACTGTAGACACAGAAGAAGATCGATCAGCAGTTCAGGTATTCATGTAAGAGAGGAATGATTGACTGGTACCAATCAATTGCATGTTTGATCGTACTTAAAACACCCAAAATGGACATTAACGGAACTATGTACAGTTAGCTCTATCGTTTCGTGATATATCATATGGTTTCAATCAGAAAACCCCAACACTGAAAATACCCCTAAATCAGCTTTCCACCACCTGCTTTTATGAGAAAGCTTTTACTCGATAATTGAAAATCAGATTGGACAATCAACCCATGAATAGTGATAATGACGTAGTCAGTAGCGTATTGTGTGTGAATTATACATTGATCCTATCAAAAATAATCAATTTCTCAATTATTATTTCTTCACGGCACGAACTGAGTTCACAGTCTTTCAATATTTCTAACTTGGCGAACGAATGAGAACCCTTCCCTAATAACACAATTATGTCCCATGGATATCCTTGGGACGTCCTGTCGGGACATTCAGGACGTCCATAGGACGTTCGGATTTGGTACCGTGGACATCCATTGAACGTCTGTGGGACGCACAAATGTCCCACTTGAGGACCAACTAGGGATGTCCTTTAGGGATGTCCCTGGGACAATTATCGAATACCTAAATCCTACAGTATTCTTCATCAAGCACTACGGAGGACATCCTTAGGACATCCGTTGGACAAAGTTGCAGCAAGTTGAAATTGTTTAGTGGGAAGGATATGGAGAGGAGTTATAGGTGGGTGGAGATTATACGTTCTTGGAAATACTCCTATCGGCAAAGAATTCCAAAGCTTCCCGTTCTATATAGACAAAGGAGTTTTGGTGGAGTGTTGTTCGACATTTTCCAAGGTTAACGACGAAGGGATGTGCGGACTGGGCCTGTCGAGTTCGTCTGATTGGTATTGCTAGTGATAAAATTATGGCAGAGAATTCAGAGGAACATTTCACGTAAGAGTATCTATAGAAAAGTGAATGGTCATCGACATTTCTACGGTGTTCTAATAGGTTCAAAGAGTTAGTGAGTAGGAAAACAATCCGTATTCACTAACTCCTTCTTTTTGTCTGGTTACCTCGTAGTAGTTGTATCTCATTATTGCTTTATTAGCTCTTGGACGTTTCTATATTCTATCAGAGCTAACCTGGAAACTCATTTGAATTCGATCCAGGCCAGAATTTGTTGAGTTTCCATCTTATTTTGATAACTACGGATGAATGGCTGAAAATCTATATATTTACTGATAATACTCAGTTATCTGTTAACCCCATAATAGACAACATCGACAACAAGACAACAGACAAAAATAGCAAATAGCCGATATGGAAATGATTGACTTGACTTTTGACAGTTGACAAGGTTATACTATTTCATGTTGTGGTGGACGAAGTTTCGTCTGATACTATTGTCCTCGATTCCGGAGTTCCACAAAAATCGATCTTGGCACCAATACCATTGTTCCTACTTCATATCAACGATCAATTGGAAGCAACCACTTGCCCTTTCCACAGCATTGCAGACGATAGTACTCTCTATACTGCGTTCTCTTCTAGAATTCCCATTCATTCCTAGGAAACTAAGAACTCACGACAAAGGCAGACCAACGCTATCAATGAAGATCAATTGGAAAAAAGTGCCTGAGGAACCAACAACCTAGTTGAATCAAAACTCCAGCCTGTATTTTCTTAAGAAAGGCAGAACTCAGTATGTCAGATTCATCAATGTCTGGTATCAATATTTCCACCTAGAACATACTATATGCTCGATATCACCATCAGCAATACTTTCTCATGGAAAAGTCACTTTCGTTCCAACGCAAAAGCTGCTTCAGCAATACTCGGATTCTTGTTCCGTGCGAACATCTACTTTACACCACAGCAGCTTTTCATGATCTGCAAAGCACAGATACGGCAAGTTTCAGAATACTGTTCGTATATATGAAATTCAGTACCCAAACATAATATGCTCATGCTCTCAGATTCCATCCAAGATTCTGAATGCTCTGAAAGGATTTTGGGTTTCACCAATTATTCGTTTGCGTTGCCGATTATGAATAATATTAATAAAATAATTATTATAACTCGCATTGGCTCTGGTACCGTCATCATTTCGAATATTTGAAAGTGAAATCACCACAATGTTGATGGTTCTGACAGTGAATGAGTATCGTTTCATTGGGAAATATTCCATCGTCAATTCGTTTGTTCGAATTGATCTTGACATTGAATCAACATATTTTCTGTTCGTGTAATCTTTTTCAGTGAATTATAAATGTTCATAACCAGGGTGACTTCACCATTCACAATATTTTGAAATCTTGAAGAGAACACCACAGGTTGGGAGCAACCACTTGCCCTATATCCACAGTTCTGCAGATGATAGTACTCTCCCTACTCCGTTTTTTTTCAGAATTCCCATTCTTTTCCAGAAAACTGAGAACTCACGGTGAAGGCAGGTCATTGCTGTCATTGAAGATCTTGCCAAAATCACAGTCTGGGGAACGAACAACCTAGTTGAATTCAACGTCGCGAAAACTCAAGCCTGTATTTTCTTTAGAAAGGCGGAACTCAGTATGCTTGATATAACAATGTCTGATACAAACATTCCCACCAAGTGCACTATATCTATGCGCGGTGAAAACATAATTGGAACACCGTAAAAAGGTTGGCGACCTTTCACTTCTCTATAGATACTTCCACGGGAAATGTTCTTAAGAAATCTCTGATATCATTCCACGACTATCAATATCAGCCAGACGAACTCGACAAGCACAGTCAGCACATCCTCTTATATCAAAACTCCTTTCCCTATAGAACGTGGAAGCTATGGAATTCATTGCCTGAGGAAATATTTCCAACAACTTATAATATCCAAGAGTTCAAAATAAATTCCAACACCTACCTCGTGTCTTGCGCACCAATCGATAGAAAAAAAGAAAACGTCTTATGCAGACATGGGTCAGTTTGATCGTCGAATTTCAAAATGATTTGGAAATGGGAATTCATTCAAGACCCTACATATTCATGGAAACTTCAATTCTCTCACGGAATCCTGGTAATTACAGGGTGAGTCATGACTAACCAGCCATTGCCTAACGGCGAATAGACAGATATACAGGGCATCATTTGTATTCGGTGCGAAACTTCGATGAACGATATTTCAGCAACTTCTCCATGTTATCGCCTGAAATTCATCAGCAACTAACCTCTCCAGATACTCCGTTAGATGGCCTACTATAGAAATCCATTCCTCCCATATCAGTGTATCATGAGAGTTGGGAAGAGACTCTTTTCGATGAAAAAAATCCAGGACCGGACTTGATTTTCTGGAAAAGACCTTTGAAATATGGACATGACTAGTTTCCAATTGAAATCTGCTTCTACATGTGGAAATGTGGAAACATCATACTCAATATCAGGAATTATCGCTTAGGTGAAAGATTTTTATCCGAATCAGATATACATGCCTACTAATATTACTTAGAGGAACTCTTGAAGAACTATTGAATGATATGATCTCATTGCATGTGAACTCCCTCAATCAGGGAATTAAATTTGGTGTTGTCATGATTCAGACAGCAATAAAAAAGAAGGCTGTTATGGATAAAAGCGAATGGATTGGAAGAAGTATTTCATTTCAACAGGATATGGCAGCTCCACATCACTCAATGCAAGTTAGAGAATACCCAGACACCCAATTCTCTAATCGCTGGATAGGTCGTGGTGGCCCTCATTCTTGGTCTTCTAGGTATCCCAACAGTATTAGACTATTATCTATAGGGACATATGAAACGATTGGTATATCACACTGAAGTCAACATCAGAGAGGAACTGAGGGAGAGGATAGTTACAGATTCAGATATGATAAGAAATAATAGGCGAATTATACTAAAAACCATGAGAGATCTCCTGAAGAGATGCTGAAAATGTGCAGAAATTGGAGAAGGATATTTCGAGAAGATTGTTTAGGTATAGACAAAGTTTTTCCAAAAATTATAATTGTTTTGCAGTTTTTTCAAAAATTGAAACCAGTCCTAAATTTTTTTATTGAAAAAAATAACCTATCCTCAACTTTGCTGGTATATCAATAAGCAAACAAAATGATTTCAGAGAGTAATTTGCCCAAACGGAATCGAAGAAATATTCAATAGTATTTTGTTTGAATTTTTTTACCCAATCGGTCGAAGTATGCCGTACACATTGGAAAGCTGCACTCGTAGTGTTTTTTCTGATCTTTCTGATTCTGATGAGAGTTTTTGAAAATATGACCCAGGAAGACAAAATTATGACAATTTTAAAGAAAATGAATTCACCAAGTCTGTCTCTGGACTATTTTTTCTCTTGTAGTGTTATTGGAGGTAAGTTGCTGGCCATTCTCAGACGATAACATCGAGGCGTTCGTGGAATATCGTTCATCAAAGATTCGCCCCGAGTACAAATAATGCCCTTTATTTCTGATTTCCTCTATCCGCCATTAGGTTACAGCTGCTTAGTCATGACTCACCCTGTATATCACTTATATTGAGAATCCATTCGAGATATATTTCTTCGCGGTGCGATATTGAAATCTGATGTTAGATTTCAAATATTTTCATCGTTCTCAATTCTCAATCATTTCTCAGTTGTAACATTCTCAGAGACCGTGATATGGACAAAGGGAAGAAGTCGCCGGTCCCCTCCAAACAGGCCCAACCGCCAGGCTCCCCGAAGAAACTCAGCATGCGCGGCGGTGCCATCGTCATCAGGGGTGTCACGCTTTTCCTAGCAGCTGGCAAAAGTCACAGGGCCTCGCCGAACCCAGCCGGCAAGGGTGGCAAAGGTAAAGGAAGGAAGAAGATGTCCGATAAAGACGCGTGCAAGTGTTCGCCGAAAGTTATGGAGGCTGCCAGAAGGGATACCCTATTGGACAGGTGAGTCACCCAAACATTATTACGATGTCTTATACATGATGATTTTTAAATTGTACTGTTTTGTATGATCTTATACCACAGTGAATTTCCCAAAGCTCGGCACATATCGTGAGATAAACATGTTCTACTGAACGTATCAAGCGTGAAAAAATTTTTATTTTGTTCGGTATACCTGAAAGTAGTCCTGAGAATGACATGAAAGAAACTAAGATAGTGCTTGAAGGCTTGGTTCCTGAATCAGTTTGTCACGTGCTCGATGTTTCCCGCTTAGGAAATCACTCTATTACGACTGATACACCTCGTTTGCTCAAAGTTGTTTTAACATCTCCAGAAATAGCACCGTTTTGAAGAAGAAAGCTAATATTCCCAGAAATAGATTCCTAAATGTTCGTGTGAAACCTGACTCAACACCTTCTCAGAACAGTCAATTAAAAAAACTGAGAACTGACCTTAACGGAAGAATAAGTAGAGGTGAAACTAATTTTACCATTGAGTATCTGGATAAAGTACCTGAAATAGTAACTAAACCTGTTCATGAGAAACATAAACGAAGCAGAGAGGAAGAAGAAGTTTCACCAAGGAGGAACTCGGGTATCAAGATATCTAAAACCCCGTCATCCACTACCCAATCCTAGCAACCAATATCAATAATACTCTGGAATTGCCAAGGGCTCAACATTATCAAGGATTTTATCGATGAGTACATCCAAAGTTCTTCCCAAATTAATTGTTCGAGTCAAACCTGGTTAGTTAGAGACAATGTGAATTTCAGTGAAGCTCATTGTTCAGTTATATCACCTGCTATGAAAAAAATCCTTTGGCAGAGCGAGTGGTGGGTTATGTGTTCTTCATAGCAATTCTATGTATAACTCAAAACTCACCGAAAAATCCCCTTGGTGGATTATTTAATTGATTACTTTATCTCACTTTCAATTTATTATCTGTAATATTCATTTCAAGTCATCTCTAGATATTGGTGATTTGCTAGAGCTTCTGCAGGTCTCTCTTACTGAAGTCACTGAATCTTATGACATTACCCTTATAATAATCGCAGGTGATTTCAATTGTCGTATTGGTAACGCTGCTGTTACCCCTGCAGAGGCTCTTGAGAATACTAATCTGTATGCAAATGTTCTTTCCTACGATACTTTAGTTAACGCAAGAGGACGTAAACTATTGCATTCTATATTCAGCAATTCCTTCACCCTCTTGAATAGTAGAACAGTTTTTGATCGGCCAGCTGAATTCACCTATGTGGCTACTGCTGGTAACAGTATGAATGACTTGGTATGGGTGAATAATAGTTTTCTACGGAATGTAGATGGTTTGCAGGTTTTGAATCATATTAGTCTTTCTGATCATTATCCATTATCACTATCTCTCAGGACAGATAATGCTGTACTTGCGATGCACAATGTGAACTCAAACATTGAAATTTGCCCACAAAGTAAAATTCTATGTATCGATGAAAAAATTGCCCTAACTCACAAATTAATGATGCAACGTTCTACTAGAATAACTTCCGCATTCGACACCCATCTAGCGCACGGAAATCTCTGTGAAGCTATTTACGAAACTGCTGACACTCTTGGCTTCCAGAGGATGGCTCCTCGAAGAGCTATTAGACCTCGTAATCCATGGTTCGATCACGATTGTTTCTCTCGAGAATCAACTCAACATAAACCTTCGTATATGTAGAAGAGAAAACTTTTCTTCTCCCTCCAAAAACAAATTTCTTGAATCGAAGCGTGCGTACAAGAAAGTAGTCAAATCAAAACGCTCTGATTATCAAAAGTTGATTCAAGAGCAACTATCTAATGTGAAGAACCCGAACAATTTCTGGAATACAATAAACAGATTCAGAGGTAATTGCTCTCAATGTAACTTGCCTTCTGGGAATCTTTTTATGACAAGGTTCATCCAGTTAGAGTTCCTCACGATGTCACTTTTTTTGATGTTCTGAATCCATATTTGGATACTTCTATCTCAACTGCTGAAGTCTACCAGGTGTTGAACAGATGTAAAAATAAAAGTCCTGGTTCAGACAATATCACTTACGAGTTCTTGAAACACCTCCCTAATAACTGAATTCTTTACATGACCACTTTATTCAATAAAACTCTGGAAACTGCACTTCTCCCGCAGAGTTGGGGCAATGTTGAAATGAGCATGTAACATAAATCGGGACCAACCGATGACCCTTCCATTTAGAGAGGAATTGCACTGATGAATTGTCTTGCCAAGGTATTCACTCAGATTTTACTATAGTCAGACTCGAAAGTTGGACTGTAAGCATTGCAATGCTTTCCGAATGCCAATCTGGTTTCAGGAAAGGAAGGGGGTGTATCGATAATGTTTTCGTTCTGAACTCTGTTATCCAGCTTCAACTTCGTCTGAAGTCTAATAAAGTATTTGCTCTCTTTGTGGACTTCAGAAGAGCATTTGATTCTATTAGTCATGGTTTATTGTGGCAGTTCCTATTCAATCCGACTAATTAAGAATCTTTACGAAATGGCAGCGATGACCGTGAAAGCTTCAGATAGGTGCTTCAAATCATTTGACATCACTCAAGGTGTTTTGCAGGATGAATCTTTGAGCCCTTCACTATTTGCTCTATTCATCGCTGATATGGAAAACTACTCGATGCTTCTTTACGCTGATGATAAAGTAATTTTAGGAATACGAAATAGACATATCTATTTATCAGGTAACTCATTATTTGTGATAGTATAATCTAACGCTTTGTCAATAAGTAATTTTTCTTAGACAATAAAGCATATTTTTGATTGATTGATTGATAGAAAACTAGGAATCAGGAATACATCGTCAAAAATGAATTGAAAATTAATGCCAATGAAACAAAAATAATGTGTTTTTCTAAAGGTGCTTGTAGGACTAACTACCCAGGATATACATTTTATTTTGACAATGTCGAAATATCTATGACACATGAGTACGTCTACCTGGGAGTGAGTTTCACCCCATCCTCATTTTTCGTGAAATGGCAGTTTCATCAGCCAATAAAGCAAAACAAGCAAGCAATCGGTGCATTACTGCCCATAATGACAAAGATCAAAATCAATTCATGGCAAGGCAGAATGAAACTTTTTGAAGCAACAATTGTGAGTGTTATTACGAGTTGTATTTCTGTTTGGGGTTTGAAATATCATGACATCCTTGAAAGAGTACAGGTGAACTTCTTCAAAAGACTCTTGCTACTTCCACTCAATTCACCAGATTATATCGTCAGGCTTGAAACTGGAAAAGTTAAGTTTTTATAAAATATCTTTGAATTCACCCTGAATTGGATCATCGAAATTCTTGAAATGGACATCCGTCGCCTTCCGAAATTGTGTTTTCTGAGGCAAATATCACTAATGAATATTAACCCAAAATACAATAGGGCACTTCAAGTGGAGGACCATTTTGATTTTATCGACGACTCAGAGTTTCTGATTGAAATGAACCCCCACTCTATGAGAACCCATGAAATTTATTTATTATCTAAAAATTATAGTGAACTCCACGGACAAGATCGCGCCCACCTGCAGAGATTCGAATTTCTGCTATTTTATAAACACCTAACTGTCACAAAAGCTGAGGCTAACTATGCATTTCCATTTGCCCATTCAGATTATTCGCACAATATCGCAGTTGACAATATGTTATAAATATTTCATTAATTTCACCTATAATGGAAACTCATATAAAATAAATCTCAATGAGATATGTTCAACTTGTAATTTGAATTCTGCAGAAACATTGCAGCATATTTTGTTCGATTGTCCGATTTACAACAGTCTCAGAATACCAAACGGCGATCATCTCCCGAATGGCCACTCGTTGATTGACTTCATCGACAATCTTACTCCACTTAAATGCAAAAATATCGCCAACTATATATGGAATATTCTAAAAACCAGAGCATTTTCAAGCAACGAGTAGCACTTCGTGATATCATCAACTTTGCCTTATTTCCTTCTTTCATTCTGTTCGTATTTTTGTTATTTATCAAAACTGTTTATATTTGCATATATGAATAGTGACAATTATTATTATTCGCAGTATACCCATATTCATGTGAAGTGACCATCACAATTAACCGAATCATTGCTATAGGACTGTAATGTCTTTGAGAGCAATAAAGAACCTATATCTATTTATCTATCTATCTATCCAATCATGTTCCGATAAAAAAGGATGTAACACAAAACACGAATTCTCGAAAAGATTTTTGTAGATGTTGCGAGTAGAAAAATATGTAATGTTTTCATCGTGAGAATGAGAAGCTATTTTTACCAAAGGGTAGAAAAACTTTCTGAACATTAGAAACAAATTCAGATCCGCGAACTACCTTTTTTTTTTTACCCCACACAGCCTAGAACGACTTGAAAAATAATACAATACCAAGAATACTGATTATCATTCGATTATCTACTCAAAGGTCGGAGCTCAAAATGAAGTTGTTTTAACATTATCCTATGAGAATTGTAGGTTTTATTTTCCATGGTATATTGAGAAAGTTGATTTTCTCGACCCACACCTCTGGGAATTACTGCTCTTTGGAAAACGAACATGAGGAATTATTCTCGATATTTTCTGAAATCAAACATTGAATTCTCCACTCAAATATTGAAACACCATGTAGCACAGAGATGTTTCATTCTACATCAGTTTATAAATAATTTTCACCAATTGATTGAAATTTTCAATCCTTCATTCAGCTTAGATTCTATTTGGAAATTGATATCTATAAATGTGATGTATAAACCTATTATCTATGGAAATACAAATAGAACGCCTCAATCCTTGGAATTCCTAAGAACGTCTCAAAGTAACTTTATAAAGGCTTGTTGAGGATCATCATCATTAATATTAAATTGTCATTTTGGGTGAATGATAAATTGACATTCATCATACAGGGCGTGGAAATGAATTCTGAATTGAGACTCTATCACGAATCTGCGATTAGAGGTCTATAAAAATCACAAGTTTCCATCGTTCAAGTTTGAACCCTCTGATTGGGTGTGAAAGTGTTGAAAAGGAATATTCTCAGATAAATTATGAACATACAAAAATGGATATATATTTATATAAAGCAATACATTGAGAATTCGCATTCTCTATGTGATGAGAATATTTACTCTTTTTCAGTTAATTCAATAGAAAACAACTACTTTCCTGGCTATATGCCACGACGAACATTGAATTATATCTATTGAACACACACGATAAGAGTTTGAAAATAAAATATAAAAATTTCTGAAATTGAGAATTTGCATTCTCCTTCAGACAAAAATATGTATATACACACATCATTCTGAATATTCAACAGAAAACAACTACTTTCCTGGCTATTTGCCACGTCGAACATTGAATTATATCTGATGAACATTCAAAAGGGGAACATGAAAAATAAAGAATAAAATCCTCCGAAATTGAGAATTGACATTCTTCTTCAAATCGGATGAATAATATGATGAATAATGATCTAGAAATATGACTTACCAATATATTCAGCATTGAAATGAAAATTGGAATGTATAGGAGAAGTATACTGGCATGAACTCTGATCTTGATGAGCTTGAAAACGTCCAAAAATAATCATTCATATCAGTGATATGGGAAATATTATCTCTCACACACAGGTTATATGACTTTATTGCAATGAACCCATTTCGGATCTCTGAATCCTCATCAGTAACCATGATGTCCAGTTATTCTTACAGCCATTCTTCATGATATACACAATTTTCATCTCTATATAATACAACTAAAATCGAGTAAAACTATAACGAAATGACATCTGAGAAATTTGTTGACATTCTATTCCTGTCATTTGGACGATTTTGCTTTTGGGTGTATGATAAATTGACATTCATCATACAGGGCGTGGAAATGAATTCTGAATTGAGACTCTATCACGAATCTGCGATTAGAGGTCTATAAAAATCACAAGTTTCCATCGTTCAAGTTTGAACCCCCTGATTGGGTGTGAAAGTGTTGAAAAGGAATATTCTCAGATAAATTATGAACATACAAAAATGGATATATATTTATATAAAGCAATACATTGAGAATTCGCATTCTCTATGTGATGAGAATATTTACTCTTTTCCAGTTAATTCAATAGAAAACAACTACTTTCCTGGCTATATGCCACGACGAACATTGAATTATATCTATTGAACACACACGATAAGAGTTTGAAAATAAAATATAAAAATTTCTGAAATTGAGAATTTGCATTCTCCTTCAGACAAAAATATGTATATACACACATCATTCTGAATATTCAACAGAAAACAACTACTTTCCTGGCTATTTGCCACGTCGAATATTGAATTATATCTGATGAACATTCAAAAGGGGAACATGAAAAATAAAGAATAAAATCCTCCGAAATTGAGAATTGACATTCTTCTTCAAATCGGATGAATAATATGATGAATAATGATCTAGAAATATGACTTACCAATATATTCAGCATTGAAATGAAAATTGGAATGTATAGGAGAAGTATACTGGCATGAACTCTGATCTTGATGAGCTTGAAAACGTCCAAAAATAATCATTCATATCAGTGATATGGGGAATATTATCTCTCACACACAGGTTATATGACTTTATTGCAATGAACCCATTTCGGATCTCTGAATCCTCATCAGTAACCATGATGTCCACTTATTCTTACAGCCATTCTTCATGATATACACAATTTTCATCTCTATATAATACAACTAAAATCGAGTAAAACTATAACGAAATGACATCTGAGAAATTTGTTGACATTCTATTCCTGTCATTTGGACGTTTTTGCTTTTGGGTGTATGATAAATTGACATTCATCATACAGGGCGTGGAAATGAATTCTGAATTGAGACTCTATCACGAATCTGCGATTAGAGGTCTATAAAAATCACAAGTTTCCATCGTTCAAGTTTGAACCCCCTGATTGGGTGTGAAAGTGTTGAAAAGGAATATTCTCAGATAAATTATGAACATACAAAAATGGATATTTATTTATATAAAGCAATACATTGAGAATTCGCATTCTCTATGTGATGAGAATATTTACTCTTTTTCAGTTAATTCAATAGAAAACAACTACTTTCCTGGCTATATGCACTTGAAGCGTTAAAAAGGACGAACAAAAATTTAATGTTACTAAACGGTAGGTACTTTATTTCTGAAACGTCATTGAAGGGGCTGATGAAAAAGTGGTACTTTGAATCCCTAGGAATTCGAAGTAACTTTGAAATACCAATCTCAATCAATTATCGTCACATCACTGCTTTCTTCTGGAGTGTTCCCTGAATAATAAAAACAACATTTTATTCGCTGATTGAGAGAGTTCACATGTAATATTACCATATTTTTTTCTTTACGGTGTATGAGTTGGCAGGTATATCTCATTTGGTAAAAATATTCTACCTAAGCAACAATTTTTTAAATTTCTGCTGGAGCGCACGAGAGGTTATTTCTATAATTTTCGAAGAACATCGTGCGTACCTAGGGAGGATAGGGAAAAAAGGTAGGTATTGGATTTTTTTCCAAATATAAGGTACCTACTTGTTTCCATGCTCTGAGGGGTCTCAAGAAAAGTAAGTACGGTTCTGTAATTTTCCATCGAATAGAGCCTTTTTTCAACTCTTTTAATACACTGATATAGAAGAAAATGATGTGAATGATTTGGTTCACCGACTACACTAGCCAGTACTAAATCATTGAATCGTTCATCAGTATTTTGTTCGATAATTTTTCACCAATCCGGTCGAAGAGTGTTGTGAAAATTGAAACGCTTCACTTGTAGTGTTTGTTTTATCTGTCTGATTCTGATGGGAGTTTTCGAAAAATACGATTCGGAGAGTCGAAATTTTGACATTAAATGGAAAATGAGTTTTCCAAGTCAGGCTCTGGATTTTTTTCCATAGCCAGGCCATCGTGTGGTGTGTTAGTAGAGTTGAGCTGCTGGTGAATTCCAGGCGATAAAATCGAGACGTTCCTGAAATATCATCAATCAAAATTCCTCCCTGAATGGGAGGTATTTTTTCTATTTTTTTGGAATTCTCATCGTGTGTGTTTAATAGATAAAATTCAATATTCTTCGAGGCATATTGACAGAAAAGTTATTGTTTTTTGTTGAATAAATCCAGAAAGAATTGATATTCTCAATTAAAGTCGTTTTAAGATCGGGAGCGGTTTTATTGATCCTTGAGTATCATTTACTGACAATTCGTCATCTATCAAAATGTTGACAATCTTACTACCTTTTATGCAATCTACAAGGGGATAGTATCCTTCATCCCCCTTCCTTTGGCTGAATTAATACAAAAACATTCAAGTTGAATTGAGATGAAACGAACTGAAACAAATTGTGATCACATGAAAATATAACAAGAGTTGTAGATCTTCAGTCTTATCCTGCGTTCTGGCGATTTCAATATTCTCGTGGTGTTCATGTGGTAATAATAATAAGAATCTTCTATTTCTTTTTAAGGTGCCTTGATCGGTTACGACTGAGTAAGATCTAGGCTTGGGCACTTTGGAGATTACATTACCCTGTCTTCTTATGTCTTTAATCCAAACTAAGCTGTGAACAATTTTCCATTGAATTTTAAGATATCGGCTCCCAGAGTGGACCACGGTAAATTGGGAATTTCCGGAAGGTATTAACGGTTCGGTTTCAGCGTTTTCGCATTTGATACACTTGCTACAATTCTCAACTCCATTTGCTAGCCAGAAATTTATTCCTGGCCACCAGATCGAATTATCACAGCGTAGTTTTGATCGTACTATTCCTTGATGTTCGACGTGTGCTTTCTTAATTAAGTCTTCACGTAGTTTTTGTGGAATGATTATGCGGTCGTTGTAGCATAGAAGATTTTCGTAAATGTTGATGTTCTTTCTGAAGGGATAGTATTCTTGAGCTTCAATGGCGCATGCTTTCTTCTCAGGCCACCCGTTTTTCAGGTAGTCTGTTAACATTTTCAACCTTTGGTTTTTCTCTGTATTTATTTCTAATTTCGTTTTGTCAAAAATTGAGTTGACTTCCTCAGAAATACTGTCAATACAAACTAGAGATCGATCTTCATTTAGGATATCTCTTTCCTCAAGACCAATTTTCAGGGGTTATCTCGAAAGTGCGTCCGGCATATAAAATTCTTCTCCTGGTAGGTGGCTGATATCGTGGCTGAAACGGTAGAGTCGCATTCTAAATCTCTTTAGTCGATCGGATAAATCGTTGATCTCTTTGTGGTTTATGATCCGTGAAAATATGAAAATATTTACCTAGTAAAACTTGAGAAAATCTTCCGCATGTCCAAGTGATTGCGAGGGACTCCTTCGCAATTTGTGCGTACATTTTTTCAGTAGGACTCAGTGATTTTGAACAATACATTGATGGCTTCCACTTGCCGTCTTCTTGTTTCTGTTCGAGTACACCTCCGAGTCCGTAAGACGAAGCATCTGCTAGTATTCTTGTCTGTTAACATCATACATAGCTATTGCTGGGGATTTCATTATCAGCTCTTTCAATTCAGCGAATGTATTTTCGTGTTCACTCGTCCACATGAACTCGTTGTTCTTCTTGAGTAGTTGTCGTATAGGAAAAGTCTTCTCGGCTCAATTCATTATGAATTTTCCGATGTGGTTTACCATGCCAAGAAATCTTCCCACTTCTGTTACAGATTTCGGGGCTTAGAATTCCGCGATTGCATTTCTTGTCGATGGTTCGATTTTTATTTCGTTATTTCCTATAATATGGCCTAGGTATTCGAGTTCTCTGAATCCAAATTCACACTTTTTTTATTCAAAGTAAGATTATTTTCCTTCAATTTCTCAAATACTAGCGATAATCCTTTGTTATGTTGCTAAAAGTCTTCACCGTATATTATTATATCATCTATATGGGCTAGAACCCCGTCTACATTTTCAAATATCGAATTCATTCCTCTTTGATAATATTCGGGTGCAGACGTGATTCCGAATGGTAATCTCTTATAGATAAAACGTCCGAATGGTGTTTAAAACGCTGTGTATTTCGAAGATTCTGGTGCCAATTCTACTAGCCAGAATCCGCTTGCACAGTCGAGTTTAGAGAAAACTTTTGCATTTTCCATTTTTCCTAGCGTTTCTTCTACAGAAGGAAGTATCAGCTCCTCTCTTTCGACGTATTTGTTCAATTCCGTGAGATCTGCGCAAATTCTGATTTTATTTTTGTCCCTTGTTACAACTACCATTGGGGAGCACCATGGCGTTGGCTCTTCGATTTCCACGATTACACCTAGCTGTTTCATTCTATCCAATTCAGTCTTAACTTCATCCATTAGGGCAATCGGTACACTTCCAGGGTTTACTATAGAGTATATGGTATTGCTTTTTCTTAGAGTTTCATTCTGTATTGGCGATTTTTCCATTTTCCCATACCTCTGAATAGACCATCGTTTTCTTTCAAAACTTTTACTCAATCTTTTTCTTGGTTGTTGCTGATTTTTATCTCGTCAATCCATTTTATTAGATCCAAAGCTGAGATAGCAGGCCTACCAAGTAGATTTTCGTTAGTCTCTATGACAACAGAGCTCTCGTCAACTGTTAGGTTTTGTACCGTTATTGGTAGGGTGATAGTGCCTTAGTGCCTTTAACTTCGAGGGGGTGATTTCCTGGGCCTTGTAGCTTACACGAGGTTGGTTACATTTCTCGCTTCGTTTTAATCATCTTCAACTGATGACAGCTGATAACTGAAACATCAGCATCAGAATAGATTTTGAAATCGACCCGTTTTCTCTCGATTTCCGCTATTACTCTCTAGGAATTATCTCCTTCTCCTTCAATTTGGGCAATAATTTCGCCAATATCAAGAGAATCGTTTGAACTCGAAGTATCGTCGTACTCTTCTTGGATTCCTCTCACAGTTTTTGTTAAACAGCAGCTTATGTAATGCCCTTTCTTATTACATTTGCTGCATATGGCTTTCAGGGCAGGACATTTCGATATTGTGTTACTCGTTTTTGATGATTGTCTTGTGAATTGAGGTTTTCACTTTGGACTCTTTCGGACTGAAACAGCTGTATCTTCGCGTCTTCTAGCGTTAGTTGCCTATTGAGCTACATCTTCATGGACAGCTTGTTATCTCTCATTTCGGCGACTATCCTGTCTCGAACTAGCTCGTCTACCATAGTTCCGTATTGACATGTTTTGTCTAATTGAACTACGGAAGCTATGAAATCTTGGGCGATTTTTCCATCTCGATCTCCTATTGAATATTGCCCGTTCGCGATTTCACTAAATATACTGCACGCTAGCACAAACCACGTCCACCATGATACGTCATATCTCCAAACATTATGATATACTCGGAATCAGCACATCGCACTAAATATACTGTGCTCCAACGCAAGAATACACTTTTCATGATTTTGACACGAATTCGACTGAAGCTCTCTCGTTGTCAATCTCATTTACGCAGTGAATTCATACACCCAAATGGTCTACTGGTTAGCGCTGTCGACTTTGAGTCCTTCATGAACAGATTTCAGGTGCTGCAGAACAAAGTACTCCGTATAATCACCAACGGTGATCGATACTCGCGAGTGGCAGATCTCCACGAGAGATGTGGTAATTTGCCAAGGATTAGAGACTTCATTATTAAAACGGCCAACAAGTTTTACAAATACCACATCGCTGGAAGTGACCTTACCCGGAATATAACACAAACAAGACAACACCACAACATACGTAAGAAACACGGGCTGATATATGCATCAACCGATGTTTTTGCAGATCCTGGAAATCTATAGTCGGGAACTTCCCCGGAGCATCACAGCAAAAACGTAGCCCCGGAGAAGATCTAGACAGCACAAGTTCTCAAGGCATGAAAATTAGTAGTGGAGGATCCCATCCAAAGTGACGATCCGACACTGAACTCGGTCAATAGCGCACGTGCTCCCTTGCCCGGCACTGGCCCATAACCAGGACCAGGCGAGGGGCGTGGGCGGGACGGGCCGAGCTTAACGAGCAGGAGGTTTTTGTTTTTCACCTTTTATTTTCCTCCATCCCCCCCCCATAACTCACTCACCCCTGATAGCGACTGATCGTCTCCCCCACCCTCTTGGGTTACCTCAGCGAGATCACCTATATAAGGGGCTTGGCCCCAGGAGATAGGCATCTGAGACTAACACTTTGCAAATGCACCCACGTCCTTGGCCGACATCAGCCACCTCTGCACCGCGCGGAGGACTCATCACAGAGCCCTGAGCTCTAATAATATGTTTCTCGCTGGAATGTGCCTGTAAATTTGTGTCGTAATGTAATTTGTGTGAACAATAAAAGTCTTTGAAGTGACTTTGAGTCCGAAGGTCCATGGTTCGAATCGCTGTGAACTTGAACTGTTTTTTGCAACTTTTTTTTTTTCACCAATGTTTTTTTACTTCATTCTGGTTCTCCTTTTTCATAAAATATTTGGAGTCAATTAGGTTAGTGCGTTTAGGATAAACAGTCTCATTTTATTCAATTTTGTTGAAGAACTCAACTTTTGAAATGTATTAAATCGATGTGTTTCTACACTCCATTCGGTTTTCCTTCCTCAAAAATATTGTAATCAGGGATAGGTTAGTTCGTTGAGAATAAATAGTCTCTGAGTTTTGCCTAAGTAAAGTACTTTGAAGATGAGATATAACGGTGGGCGTGGTATGTGCTAGCGTACAGTATATTTAGTAAAATCGCTGCCCGTTCATAGATGAGATTGGCCTCACCCACATAGAATTGTTCGAAAACATTTTTCATCGATACGGATGTGGCTTGTTTGTCCATTGATGGATTTATAGTATTTAGTAGTTTCTTTTCGTCGTTTCCTATATGTAGAAGAAGACTATCTACCTGTATCTACCTTTTTCATATTGGAATTTTGAACCTGTCACGTTTCGGTATCGCTCGTATGTTTCGATCCATGATTTCCGCTTCGAAAGTGAAACTTTTCGGTGGTGCTACTGCATTGAGTATATGGATTTGCTGGGGCTGTTCTGGTCTCGTATTCACGTTATCACAAGCTGTTATCGAGGCGCCAGTGAGTTTTTCTCCTATTTTCAACAGTGCACTCTGTAGGGTTCAAGTTTCGTTTAGCTGAAATCAGTTATGGAAAATTTGTTGCTATGGAAACCATTGTCATGGTAACAGGTAAACAAAAAACAAAATCCCGTGGTGAGGAAATGCATGGTTGCCAAGTTGTATCGGGTTTAGTATAGCTGAAATCAGTTATGGAAAAACTGTTGCCATGGCAACGATCGTCATGGTAGGGAGTAAACAAGAACCCGATTCTCGTGGTGAGGAAATGCGTGGTTGCCAAGTTGTATCGGGTTTAGTTTGGCTGAAATCAGTTATGGAAAAACTATTGCCATGGTAACGAGTAAACGAAAATCATATTTCCGTATATTTGTGTCCTTAAATTTGGACTTGCAATGAAGTTTTGCTGGCACCAAACCTTGACTCAGAGCAAATTCATAACTCTTTCTGATATCTCGGAAGAGAAAGTTCGCCGAACGAAGACATTTTGAACTGACACTCTTGTGACAGAGCTAGACGAAATAGCGCATAAGGAAGGATACTTCTTTTTCTAAACAATCTAACCTAACTCGGCTTAAATGAACCTTCTTAGAAATAATATATTTTTCAACATCGATCAGATTTGGTAGCAAGGCATCGTTCGTGTGTGTTTGAAGACTGCATAAAAAAGGACACTACTTTTTCCAAACAATCTAACCTAACTCGACATAAATCAACCTTCTTCTTAAAAAACTATTATTTCCCAACATCGTTCAGATTTGGTAGCAAGGCATCGTTCGTGTATGTTTGAAGACTGTTGCTGAATCAAAATGTGCGCGTGAAGAAAGGTATGAGTGAATCGAAATGAAGGCAAATGGAAATGTGGGTGGGCCTAACGAGAAGTTTCCATCTGTATTAGACAATCAGTACCAGTAGTCTCTCTTCCTATATCCTGCGCGGTACCTCGTAATGAATATTCCATTTTTCCATAACTGATTTCAGCTATACTAAACCCGATACAATTTGGCAACCACGCATTTCCTCACCACGGGAATCGGGTTTTTGTTTACTCGTTATCATGACGATCGTTGCCATGGCAACAGTTTTTCCACAACTGATTTCATCTAGATACTAAACCCGATACAACTTGGCAACTACGCATTTCCTCACCACAGGAATATGATTTTTGTTTACTCGTTACCATGACGATCGTCGCCATAGCAACAGTTTTTCCATAACTGATTTCAGCTAAACGAAACTTGAGCCCTCTGTAGTGTCTCGACTTGTTCCTTTAACTGCTCCATATCTTGCATGTCTTAAGCACGAACCTGACACCACGTAATGTTCTCAAGATTCTCAATTGCAGTCATTTTAAGATCGGTAGCGGTTTCATTGATCCTTGAGTATCATTAACTGACAATTTGTCATCTATCAAAATTTTGACATTCTCACTACCTTCTATGCAATCTACAAAAACGATTATTCATAGGAAACTCCATCGATTTGCATTTCCTATGAGATGGTCTACATGATGAAATGTATCGTTTTCGAGTAATGGACAGAAAACTTCAGTTTCAGCAGATTAAGCTTCTCTGAAAACATATGGAAACGCAGAGGATTCAACTGCTTGAATTTTTTCCAAGAGATGATTCTCATCGTTACCGTTTCACTGAGCTAATTGTACCATTATTGACAAAACTTATTCGAGAGTAATACCACAAGAGGTTCTCATTTCATCGGATGAACTTAAAGTTTGCACGAGAACTTGAATGCTTTGGTCATTTGAGCTTCTAGAAACGATATATTCTTCACCTCATGAAGCGTTTAGTAGCCTTGAAATAAATTTGGTGCAACTATGTACTGTTATAATATGATCATCACTTACTGATTAGCTCATTAAATGGAATGGGTCATTTTTAGTTCAATTTATCCTGATAGCTGCCAGTTGATTAGCTCCGGCGAATTGTCCTTTCACTACCGCTTTCAGATGGTGGAAAAAGTTGAGCATTTCACAGGCAACCATATGACGTTCCAGTGACATATTTTTAACGTCACTTGAATGACCAAGGTGACGTCAGTAGTTGACGTCGCATTGACGTGACAATGACGTGAATAAGTCACAGCCCAATGACGTCATACTACTCACGTATTGACGTCATTCACTCACCAAACTGTGACGTCAGACTGACGTCATGATGACGTCAAAATGCCGATTGAATTTGGCGATGATACGTTAAAAAGATACCTTCAAAGGGTGTGATAAACACCACTAGAATCTGACGACATTATATAATATTGATTATTGCATTGTTGAGTCTGCTTGGTGGGTCCGTCCTGTGTCATGTTCATTCAATCGCCTATTCAGCAGCGCCATCCTTCAGTACGCATCTCCATCAGAATGCAATCAGTTACTCGTATTTGTATAAAAAATTATGTAGTTTGTGTCGGCGAGATGTAAGCAAACAAAGAATAGTTTAATAGCAATGGAAAGGATGTTGGCGAATTTGGCTTCACTTTGTTGAATAATGTATATCAATGCATTCTTTGTCACCTAACATAAATCTCAATAGCAAATTATCGAAAAATTTCCTGAATGACGAAGCTCACCAAATTGGTACGTCACACCGACGTGATTTTTAGACGTCATAGATACGTCACTGCAACGTCTTAAGAGTAATGGTTCCAATATAGGTATACCTGAACAATCATGTTTATTTATACATAGCTTGTTGGTTTTCGAGATATACAGTGTGTCAAAGTTTTTAGAAAAAAGTTGTTCTACTACTTTTCGGGTTTATCGATATTTAAAATAAAACTTGCATGTTGATTTGCTTTCATGAGTTATACTTCTGTTTCACATGATAATATATAAGTATCCATGGTTTAGAGAAGGTCTGGGAAAAATGAACGTCGACAGGACGTCCCTGCAACGTCATGAAACTGACGTCTTTTTTAACCCATCTAAGTGACGTCCACTCGACGTCGAAACGATGACGTGATTATCACGTCATAGAAAGTACGTCATAGTGACGTCATAAATTGGTGTGTGACGTCTCTGACGAAAAATCACCAATTAGGGACGTCACAGTGACGTGATCATTCGTCATCTGGTAGCCTGGGTTATTTTTTCGAAAGTGGGTGAATTTTTGGAAAATTTACATTGGTAGGTATTGGAGCTGGACGATATCGAAAATTTGATATTGAATATAAATAACTGCAATAGGTTCTTATATCGAATCTGGTCTGGTGGTGTAGAGCGCAAAGGCGCTGAGTTCGTATGGAAACTTTCACTGAGACATGGGTTCGAGCCCCAGTTAGACCATAGATGTTTGTGCTTGGTATGCTTTCCTAACCCTGCACAAGTTGCGACTTATGAGGCATTGCTTCCAGTGCTCGGAACAACGAGATAATGCAATTAGAAAAAAAGGAGAATACATCATCGATTTATCGAATAATAATCAGCATTGCTAGGAAAACTTTAAGGTAATAGGATTAGAATCATGTTTTCGGCTGGGTAGACTATATTGCCTAATTCAAATGTGGAGATGGCATCTCTAGGGGTGGTCCCAGAAAAATATTGATCTCATCATTGCATTCACATTTTTTCATGCCACTCGATAAATCATCGTTAATTATAATGGACCCATTCCTGTTGCAGCATCTGCTTTGAATAATTCTCTATTCCATCGTCTGCCAACGTGCTTCTTAGTTTGGTGATCAGAAGAAAATCATCTGACATAAATAAACTATTTGTTGAACATCCATCGTTTAATGAAATGATATTTTTTGCCATTTTGAGAGTCGTCTGCTACCTAAATGGTTTCGAAAAAAACCGTCAGCATATGCAAAAATAATTTCCATACTTGTAGGTCCTATCCTATCCTCCACAGGAAACGCCATTCGACGATGACGTCAGTCATTCTGATATTGATAGAAAGGTGCATCCTGTTTCATCATAATATAATTGTGATACCACAAGTGATTCTGTTATTCTTTGTCGGAAATATTCAGCGATGGTAACGACGGCCTGTTGCCTGATAACTAACGAATGACATTGTTTATAAACATTCTGAGCCGTAAGCGAGAAGTTTTGAGATGATGTCCTGTGCGAAATTGTAGCAGTACCTGTCGATCGACGATTATTTTCGGGAAAAATAGTATCACGAATAGTAGTCGTACGACTATTTTCCGACTGAGACAATAAGGGAGCGCCCTCGGGAAAGCCTCGCGAGAGTTGCGCTTGCGCACACTGGCCACGTTTATACCGTATGGATATTAGGCATGCTTACCAAAGTGATTTAACTAAATTCAGACCAAATGCATGTTCTCACCATGTATCTACAGTTGACTAACGTCCCCAACTTTTGTTCGATTTGATTATTATTTTGAAGTTTATTCGTGGAACTCCACTTGAATCATAAATATAACTTTGAAGAATAATGAAACAACTGACACTTGCACTGAACTCAAATCAAAGCTATACAAAAGTACATCAAAGTGTTTACACCGTCTTATGGTCATCATACTATTTTAGTGATTCCGGTACCAATCCAAGCTGGTAATTATACCAAGTGTACAGTTTATATCATACTGATCAAGAGAAATATAGTCCTTAGTCAGCTAACCATATGACACGGTTCCGACATAAGTGACGTTCTTCATATCGAAATTTTATAAACAGTAATTTTCAGAGAAGCATCACTGAGATGAAAAAATTGCGAGACCGTCGGTCGAGCAATTTTGCCTATTGTCAGTTTTTGAGAGGAAATATTGATGAAAAATTCTTTAGTTAGGTAGTATGGAAATTTATTCGATCAGAAAGAAGTTCAATTGATTCTTGGCAAGATTAATCACCGACAATATACAAATAAACAACAATGATAATCATGCACCTTTATTGATGTTTTCGTGTTTCCTGTAGTATGCTGAATTGATTTTTCCAAAATGACTCACGTCATCGTCAAATAGCGTTTTCTGTGGGAGGATTGATTTATCGCTGAGGTAAGAGGTTAGTTAGTCACGTGAGGGTTAATTATTCGACGTCTGTATTGGTACAGCAGGTCCGATAATTTTTAGGAAACAAAAACCGTGGATATGGTCGAATATCTTTGGTCCTCCAGAACTAGAGTGGAAGAGTAAGTGTGAAACTGCGTTCGTTCCTCAAAACCATACTTCATCTAGTATGCGACCGTCACAATTTCTGTCGTGTCAAGTATGATTGTTGGGTATTGTTCACACGAAAATTCGTGAGATGACCCGTTTAGGAAAAATTTCGTCTGAAGGAACCATGATGGATTTGAAAAAAACTATTCCGCGAACTACAAGAAACACGAAATCATCAATGAAGGAAATCATCACTGTCGTTGATTTGAACTTTCCAAGAAAACACTCGAACTCCTTTCATTCGAACTTTCTCCTCACCAGCTCAAATATGTTCCATTATATTTTTCACTCGAATATCTGATATTACACAAAATTGCTCGACCTACGGTCTCGCAATATTTTCATGTTTGTTTCGTTGTAAGGAGAAAGGACCCCATACTGTTAATTGATTAACAGATCTTTAAATACAGGGCATTGAAGTTACGAATCGGTAATTCGTATTTAATTATATTCTTGAGATTCAAGGGTGCCAACAAATTTTTTGCTCATATCATTAGCGCATTCAATATTATTGGGATGGTTCAAATTGTGTCATTGAGTACAGAGTGTGAAATAAAAACATTCTAGTGATGTCTCAAAATTCGATTAAATGCTGAAATATCGAAAACATTATTTTGGCATGCAATATGCGATGTTACTCAAAATGGAAGGAAGTGACGTTCAATTAGTATGGACGTTTATTCGAATTCAACTTTTCCATCTTCATCACTGAAGGAAAAGAGAGTGTGCCAGTGAAAAATCGGATGGACAGTTTTTCTCGACGCATGATCCTGATATATACCCTGTATTCAGTGTCTCAATATTTATCGTCAGCCTCACCTTTTTGCGAATCATCATAGCTATAGAAGTAATGTTCCAAATGCATGAGTTTTCGTCTTTTCACAGGTTATCATTCTCCAGAGAACACTATATGTAATTCTTCCATAGTATCTAGCAAATAAATATGTCACTAATCACATGTGATAAGATCACTAATGACAAGTAGATAAGTCAGTGATCGCAAATGAATAAGTCACTTATGAAAAGTGAATAAGTTACTAATGACGAAGAAATCAGTCACTTATGACAAGTTAATAACTTACTAATGACGAGTTTTGTGTTCACTAACGGCTATCAATTTGGAATTCAATGGAACAGGTTCTTAGTGGTAGGTGTACATTTTGAAGAACACGAATATTCTTGTCGTTATTTGAGTGTTTACTTGCCTGGTATAGCCATAAACTATTCATTTCGTTACTATCCCAACGCTTCCCTCAATGACCGTTTTCGTTATTCAAGTTCTGACCATTAGAACCTACAAGATTACTCTCGTTGATGTATAGAAGTTATTCGGCGCTCGTCAATGATCTTAGATTGAAAATCATCTGAAATTCTTTACACAAATCGTCAGATCTATGAATTGTCAGCCCTTGGGAGCACCTACCCATAGTTTCCAATGGGACGATTAGAAGAAGATATTCGACAATATCCGTCACTCGTTCATCATAAGATGACTCTCACAATATCCAAGTCCTATTATACAAATAATCAAGAATAATTTTCAAAGCCATCATGGAACCTAATCCTGGTCAATAAGCTTACCCATATAAGATTATTCGAACACCACAAATCGGAATAGTGATTGATTCATCGCCCGAAATAATCTCCAATTCCCACAATGTCCATGATAACAGGAATGAAAGCTTTTTCATGAGATGCCCGTCTTCAGTCCCTGTCGATGGTCTGAATTTTCCTTATTCAAGCACTTCCCATCAAAGATAGACCCCTGAAGTTATGTGCACCCTAGGGTTTTCATGTTGTATAAGGACCGCAGCGCTGCTACGTAGTGATTCACACGGGACCATCAACGAGACGAGACTTTCATAAAGTCTTGTCTCGTCTCGCCGATGAAATATGAAGTCTTGTTTCGAGTCTCGTCTCGTAGCCTCCAGTCTCCTCTTGTCTCGCGTGTCGTACGATAGTCTCGCAGATGTATCGCAATTTCGTCATGCATAATCTTGTTCTAGTCTAGTACGAAATATTCACCTTAACCTTCTTTCTAGGTAAAATGTAGAAGTATATAGGAAGGCAAAATTACAACAAAAATAACATTACTTATTGAAAAGTAAGTACCTTATAGGTACATACTTACATCATACATCTGAACAATTAAACTGAAGTAGCGGTATGCTTAAGAGATATCGTGCCATCAAACTTAGAATCAGAAATTCAGAAGCATGATTTTTCCACTATTGCAATATATCTGTGCTTTTATTACACCGAGGTACAGAATAATATTTTTGAAGCTCCTGCATCCATACTCCCGTCAAAACAAAGCTGTTCTTTATCTTAGACTATGTAGCACAGAATGACTTATTTATAGATTTTCAGGTAGGTAGTCATTCAATTTGCGATCTGTCGTTATTGCTGAATTGCCTTTATTTTCCATCGCCATAAGAGATCATGTATTGTGTTTTCAAAGTATTTATGAATGAAATGTTTTATCAATCTGTGCTGAATAGTCTGAATTCTTTCTAAATATGTTGTATTATGAATGAAATTCTCAAGTCTGCAGTCGGCACGCAGAAATATTTACCTGCCAGACTCTGGCACGAGACACGAGACTCGAAAACGAGACTAGACCATGCGAGACTCTCGAAAACAAGATCCTCGGGGGAGGTGGTCACGGTTGTGAGTGTTCCTAGTCCAACTATACAAGTAGCCAGAAGTCAATCTGGCTTAAATTTGAGTTGTGGGCTGTGATAACATCCCAGGAAATCTGGAATGATGAATATACCACCTCCTCAATTAACCTACAGACAGTATGGAAGTTGTAAGTCATGTGTCGTTTATTCAGTCAGTTCCTGAAAAGTAGATTTGATTGAATGGACTGTCATAGGTCAGGTTAGGACATATTACACTCGATCTCCACATTCTCATGTTTCACTATTGGTGAAAAATCTTGGACACTAGGTGAATGTGAATGATTTTTACATGCAGATAGTTAGTTCCTCAATTGATAACTATGAAACCAGTCATGTGTTGTGTTGCGGGTGGATAGGGTGAGCTGAATGATACTCACAGGGTCCTGTTAGCTGGTTTTATTCAGTATAGAGCAGTTGATGTTGATGGCGATGAATACAGATTGTGTACAGATGTTGAAAATTATAGATGTTAAGTGTTACAAGTCTCGTGGAAAAATCCCCGCATTTTGCTGACATTCTTAGTTTCATACGCGACATTTTCGTCACAGAAACGACGCTCTCATGACATCAATTTTGACCAATAAAAATAAAGAATAGAATTTTACTTATCAATAATGAATTCACCTGACAATACGATGTTCTACGGCACCCATTTATGGCAATCTCCAATAGAAAAACACGGGGAATCTCTAGCTGTCGCGTTGGACATATCGAAAGCATTCGACCGTGTTTGGCACGAAGGACTCCTCCACAAACTACCATCATACGGCTTACCACCTCAGCTATGCCATTTCCTATCGAGTTTTCTTTCAGGCAGATCGCTTCACGTGGTGGTGGACGGTGTATCGTCTGATGCCATTGGCATCAATTCCGGCGTTCCACAAGGATCAATTTTGGCACCAACATTATTCCTGCTTCATATCAATGATCTGTTGGGAGTAACAACTTGCCCCATCCACAGCTTTGCAGATGATAGTAACCTCCATACTGCGTTCTCTTCCAGAATTCCCATTTCTTCCCAGGAAACTAGTAACTCACGGCGCAGGCAGGTCAATGCTGTCAATGAAGATCTTGCTGAAATCACAGTCTGGGGAACAAACAACCTAGTTGAAACGCCACCAAAACTCGAGCCTGCATTTTCTCTAGAAAGGCGGAACTCAGTATGCCCGATATTGGTATGTCTGGCTCCACCATCCCCACCAAGCCCACCATATCTATGCTCGGTATTTCCATCAGCAACACTCTTTCATGGGATAATCATGTCAGATCCATCGCAAAAGCTGCTTCACAAAAACTCGGATTCTTGTTCCGTGCGAAAAGCTACTTTACACCTCGACAGCTTCTCATGATCTACAAAGCGCAGATACGGCCTGTTCTAGAATACTGTTCCCACATATGGGGTTCAGCACCAAAACATATGCTGATGCTCTTAGATTCCATCCAGAGAACAGCCATTCGCCTGGTGGGTGACGCTACACTCACTCACTCTTTGACATCATTGGAACACCGTAGAAAGGTCGGCAACCTTTCACTTTTCTATCGATACTTCCACGGGAAATTTTCTTCGGTAATCTCTGGTATCATCCCTTCACTAGCAATACCAATCAGACGAACTAGACAAGCCCAGTCAGCACATCCTTTCGTTGGCAACCTCGAAAGATGTCGAACAGCACTTAATCAAGACTCCTTCATCCATAGAACGGCTAGGCTCTGGAATTCATTGCCTGTGGAAGTATTCCCAACAACATATAATCTCCAAAAGTTCAAAAAAAATTCCAATACCTACCTCCTGTCCCTATCCTCCCTAGGAACGCACGATGTTCTTTGAACATTATAGGGATTCCCTTTCGTGCGCTCCAAGCGATAAAAAAAAATGTTGTGTTGATCAGCAATATCGATATCGTTTAATTGGAACAGAGAATTCAGCAGAAATGTAACGTTATACCTAACATTATATGACATCATGTTATCTTTCGTAACAGTATATTTGATAAATAATAATGAAGTTTCTCAAATAAGCAACTTGGAGAATTATAGAATATAATATTTGAATACATATTCCTGCTAACCTCGTAGGGGGTCTGAAGTGTAACTTCACAACACATGATAAGAAATTGAAATTTCGATATAATGTTGAAGAGCGAATGATAATTATTGAACAAAATAATCAAGTAATTCCAGCAAGTCAATCATGAATAACAAGGTGACTCAGAAGAACATGATATTTTTGTCAGTTTCATCATCGTAAATTTTCATAATAACCCTATATATTCCAACCAAATCATGTACATACGATATCAGCTATCTTTGTGTATGAATTAATTGGTCGTATGGTTAAAAAATTTTTTAAATCCTCTGTATAAAATGTATGAATTGTGATTCATGATAAAATGAGAATAGTATAATATTGCAAGTCACAATATTGATTTTCGATACCTCATTATAACATCGAATTTTCAGACATCACTAAAATGTTTTTATTTTTCACTCTTATACAATGTCATAATCTCAACCATCTGAATAATCTTGTGGAATATGAAGGTACGTCGATAATATTAGCCAAAACAAATTCACTTGCCACCTTCATATCCCGAAAATATAATCGAATGAAAATTACCTACCGATTTCTACCTTCTACAGCGCCCTGTATTTCAAAATCAGTTCCTTGATGAACTCTACAATTTTGCATGTTCAATCATTTGATCAAATTCTATAACATACTGAAAATTTAGAGAATTCCACAAATCACCATTTTACCTACAAAAAGTGCGGGGTTCTTTATCCGATAAGAAGTACCTGTTGTATTCCACTGTTATTTAAATGGATGACTGAAATGATGAATCTTTCCCTTTCTTGATGCACCCTCTGAAAAAATGGTTCAAGATTGTACACGTATATTGAAATAATATTCATATTTTTATTTTATAGAAACGAGGAGAGAAAATCCCAAAAAATTTGGAATAATGAATGAAAAAATATTAATTTTTTTTATTTAATTTAGGAAAGAAATCGAAGCTCTCTACAAAATCTACAAGAAGTTGATTACCTTCAGTAAAACCAAGAAGACAGAAAATGTCAAGAAGAGTTCTTCAGCAACAATAATTGGGAAACAAACAACTGTTTCAGAAGTAAGTAGGTTTTCAGTTAAGGACTGAAACCCATATGTTTTTTATGTTGTTGTCTTTTTTTCGATACTATGCAGGGTGCTTTGTTATGAAATGTTCATGCAGTTTGAACGTTTCAGTAATCTGGACTAGAGAACCTGGATAGGCTTTCACTATAAGGGAAAACTCATAATAGTCGATTACAATAATTCGAACTAGTCATCAGAAAAAACTCAGGATTGGGATCAGAGAAAATGCTTGGCTAGTATGCATTGACAATTTTATGTCAATGTGTCGAAAATGAGAGTTCTCTTTTATAAAGGAGCGTTAGATTTAGAACATTCTCATTTTTCAGATATGTGAGTATGGACCAGAAAATTGAATTTTTTTTACAGACATAAGATCGGATTCTCGAAATCCTTCCTTTTCCGATGAACAAGGACTTGCTAGAATAATGATAATAATAATGTCTTCATTGGACAAGAAGATTTGCAACATAGGGAATAAAAAATATATGATCATGTCCCAGGCGAGGTTCAGGTACCCCCCCAAGGAGCCAGCCCTGCTCTACCACCTAACCTGTGTAAAATTTCAAACATTTTCCAAAACATATCCGTGCAAAGCCAGTACCCCTCCAAAATACAATGAAGTGACGAAAAATTAAATATCTATATGTAAATACTCAGTGCGGGAAATGAAAGAATATAATATAAATACAGAATGAGTTAATAATGGATGAAATATTGTGAATAATGACTGAAATTAGATATTTCTCCATGATTGATACAACCAAATTCGTTCATATTTTGTACACTCATTCGACTAATGGAAGTCGACACATTGAAAAATAGTTGGGATGGAAAGTATAGATCTGGACTTGATTATTTCTAATAAATAAATTTCAAGTTGAATATTCAACAACACACCTCAATTTTTTTTCTACATCTTTTCAGTTCGTCTGGCCATTAAAGCTTGTTTTCTTCGTTTTCCAAACTACCATTTAGTTTCCTACTTTTCAGTTCGGTAATCTATCTCTTTAGTTTTCTAAATTACTATCCATTCTCTACTTCTTTTCAGTTTCCCAAAGCCATGATGAAGCCTGTTCGACATTTCAAATCCACCAGCGTGAATTTCTCAATTTGACGAAAAAATCATAATTTGTTGCCCCAAAAATTCCCAGATACCGATTTTGAATAGAACCGGATCATAATCACAAAGCTTGTTCGCCATATTGGATCTGCCATATTGAATTTCCTGATTTCGACAAGAAAATCATAATTTCTGACACCGAAAACCCTCAGTTTTCAATTCCAAATAAAATCGAATGCTTTAATAAACTCGTTCGGCATATTGGATTCGCCATCTTGAATTTTCAGAATTCGACGAAATAATCATAGTACGAACCCAAAAACCCCCAGATACCAATTTTGAACAGAATCGCATTGAAATTACAGAAGTTGTTCGCCTTATTGGTTCCGCCATCTTCAATTTCCAAATTTTCAGGGTAGAATCATAATCCGCGACCCCAAAAAACCCTAGATAGCAATTTTGTATAGAATCAGAACGTGATTAGAAAGCCCATCCGTCATATTGAATCCGTCATTTTCAATTGAGAATTTCCTGATTTTGGCAAAGGATACATAATCTTCGACCCCGAAAACCCACACTCACAAATTTTGAATAAAATCGAATCATAATTGATGAGCTCGTTCGCCATATTGGATCTGCCATCTTGAATTTAAAAAATTTGACGGGAGAATCATAATTTCCGAACCCGAAAACCTCCAGATACCAATTTTGAACAGAATCGTATAATAGTTTCGAAAGAAGTCCGCGATATTTCGAGGAAATAATCATAATCTATGTCCCCAAAATCTCATAGATACCAATTCTGAATAGAATCGGAATATAATTTCAAAACTCGTTCGACATATTGAATCCGACATCTTGAATTCTCAAATTCTGAGGGCAGAATCATAATCTCCGAGCTCAAAAACTCCCAGATACCAATTCTGAATAAAATCGGAAGATAATAACAAAACATTTGAATTTTTCAATTTGGACAGCAATCATAATCACCGATCCTCAAAACCTCGAGATATCAATTTTGAATAGAATCGGGTTTTAATTATTACAATACTCGTCTACCATATTGGATCCGCCATCTTGAACTTCTGGATTTTTTTCTCTCATGAGAACCTTTTATTAACAATGACAAACATAACAAAAATAATAGTGAAGTCAATGAAGCCGTTTCACGATTTTATAGAGGATATACAGAAAAACATTCATTTTCGCAGGGTGATTCAAAAATGTTTAGCAAGGTCACTGAATTTTCTTCACAAAATTAACAAATCCCTGTATTTGCATTAGCAATAGAAGAACTTCCAGTATGTACGTTTTATAACGAAACATCAGAGAGTCAGTATCATACTCCATTTATTGAATTCAATAAACGTATTGCAGATCTACAGCTATTGCATGATATCTTCAATAATATCATTTTATACGATATGATGAAAAAATCAAATCAAATCCACGGGGAATGAATTGCCTATATTTTCGAATAACATCGTGGAATTGAAATCAGGAACAAACGTGTTCATATGATCTCAATAATTATTATTAAAGGCAATCAGAATTGAAAGACTGTCAGTCTCAATTCCAATAAAACAGTTTCACTTGAAGTTCACAAGGAAAGACAAACTACCTTATGAAAAGCATGAGTTTGACTCATACAAAAACTTTAGTTGCCTCTAACGTCTACTGAAGATGACAGAATCAATTTCAATGAATCTATTCAGAAATTTCATTCAGTACCTACCTACTCATTATATGATTCTCTTGAAGATATGTCATAGGTGTATCTTTCGGTATATATGTTCTAGGGTATCGACAGGATAGTATTCACCGAGGTCCTTCATAATACTTTCGATATAATCACAGAAAATACGCTGATGGATAGAATTTTTTGTGTCTGGGATAACAACAACTGTGGTCTCATCACGATAGAAAATTGGTTTCGTGGGATGTCATTATTTCTAAAAGGCAGTGTAGCAGATCAGATTGAATACTGTTTTGCAGTGTATGATCTCAATTCTGATGGTTTCATCACCAAGGATGAAATGTTTCAACTCTTGAGGTAAGGAGGTGTTGAGGAAGGTACCTAAAGGGAGGTGACGTCACAATGAATAATCGGCAATATTATATTCGCCATTTTGAGAGTTCTTATGCTATTGATTCATATATACAGTGGAATGAAATTTGTCGCAATTGGCGATTCATTCTAATGGATAAATCACTATTGACCTATTACTATTAACACGCACAGTGCCGGAGCAGTAGATGGGTGAGGAATAAACAGTAGATCATCAAAATTGAACAGTAGATCTTGATAATCATTCACAATTTACTGTTATGAATAAGAAAAACACAGAAACCCATATTGAAAATAAAAAAAAATTGTTTGGCTTTTATACCTATTGAGAATCAAATAAAGAATAACAACAAATAATAAAATAAAAAATATTTTTTTTTTTAAATCGTAGTCAAATTGGAAATAAACGCTTATTTTCATTAATCAGAGTCTGATAATTTCAGTACATTTTTATCATACATCTTCTTACTGTGATGCGCCATTAATTCTTTTTTGCACCATATCAAGTAGTTATGTCATATCAAAAGAATGACTATAGTCAGATCATCGCCTTGTAGATAAATATTTTTTGGTAAGGAGAAATCCTATAATGCTGACTGTACTTAACTCATTATGCTGCATTGACTTCATCAAATTTATTTGAGAATAAAGTCTCTCTAAGGTTTCTGGAGAATGACGCAAAAATATTGAATCGAAAACATAATTGGACAAGTTGGGAAATAAAATTGAATTGTCTCCAAAACAGGACTTTTAACTGCAAACCTCACCTCATCAACTCTGAAGCATAATTTCTGCGACCGCTTGTGTGAAATCTTGTCATTTCTCAGCTTAGATTTTGGTTCAACGTGAACTAACAAAACAGTAGGTTTCATGCCTGCAACAGGAGAACAGTAGAAGGGTGACAAAAACAGTAGATCTACTGTTAAAATAGTAGTTCTGGTAACGCTGAACATGCATGCGTTTTACGGTTGCTTTACATATTCCGCGAACCAATCAAATGTAATTATAAAAGCGCGGCTTGCATGAATACTTTGGTGTGGGTTTGAGAATGGTCAAAGTGTATAGGTATATTATGTGATTGAAGTAATATAATTTAACATAACTATACAGGGTGTCCCTCCTGTTACTGCATCGATCAATATATAGAAAACCATAGGTGTGTCGAATTTGAAAATCTGAGAGTTCACTATTGTTGACTCGTGCTATCCGGCTAAAAAATTTGAAGATTGTGGCACTTTCGGTTGTACCGGAAGTAGGCCCCAACTTCGTTATTTCAAATAGGACACCCTATATATTATCAAGGTTTTAGATTTATGCATGATTCTGAACATGTTTAATGTATAATGTCCTATAGCCAAGTCTAACCGTTTTCGAAATATTTCAAATTTTGAGTTGAAAACTGCGTTTACAGACCGAAAAATATTTTTTTTATTTCTGGACATGATCATTGATTCTCGATCATGTATCGATTTATTTGTAGGAGAGGACCCAGTTTAGTAGAATTTCGATATCAATTCGATTACAGTTATACAGGGCGTTCACCAGAAAATGATACAGATCTGGTTTTAAAAATGATCAAATCAATTTTTTCAAATGGAAACCCCCCAATTTTATATTCTTATTCGATTCGGCATCGAAAATGTAGCTAACTTTGAATGAGGTTATCTATGCCTACACTCAACAGTTTTCGAAATATTAGCGAATTAACATGTCTCAGTTCCAGGAAATCTCGTATTCTTGAGTTTTCTTATTCTTACTAGGCCATGGCACCGGCAGTTGCATTGGAAACAGTCATCTGCCACGGAAATGTCATTGTAATCGATAATACTGCCTCTTAGAGAAAGGTGTCCTGTTGAGGAGACCTGTGATCACCCTCAACTGACTAGTAGCGTTTTCACTGTGGCTGTTGGTGTTGTTTTCATTGCATTCGTTATTTTCATACAGACTTTGCTCAGTGTGGTTATAGCGGTTCTCTGATTCATCTCTGTCTTTCACACCAAAGATGCATTTGTTATCATAGGTCTCACCAGAGTGATAATATATCCTATACATCATATTTGGAATTGAACCTCATGTTTCGCCGTGCGCAATTGTCTGTATTAGTTTGTTCGTGGTAATTCTACGATTCAGTATGACTCCGAGATATTTTATCTTCCCCGATAATCTGATTCCTCGACCTTGTAGCCTAAGCCCTCAAGTCCCGGTAGGTTTCTCTTTATGGTAAATGTTTTTATGGTGGATCGAGAGGGGCTAATTTTCAAAACCTCTTCCTTCATCCATTCGGACACAACGTTAAGGGCCCTTTGTAATCGTTTCCTCACCAAGTTGTTGAATTTGTCTTGGATTAGAATGACCAAATCGGCTGCACATCCCAGAGTGTCGTATCCATCGTTTCCGAGTACTCCTAGTAGGCCGTCCATCAGAATATCCCAGAGCAGACAGGACAGGTTCTCGCGGACATTTCCTTGCCAAGCGAGCCACCAAATATTCTTTCATCAGGTACGTGAATATAAATCTAACCTTGAGAATGCAGTTGATCTACTTTCAGCTTGATTCGTCGAATCCTCATCGTTTCGACGCCTAGGTGATTGGGTTAAGGAACGCTGAGAAGCACATTTTTGTTCTCAGAAGCATTCTCTTTTCTCTCCACGAAGTTGGTATAGTGCTGATTCTTGAGACATTGCTGGTTGCTGAGCGTCTTAATATGGTGCCAATTAATGGGTCTATCAACCAGCACTCCACCATTGATTTATATCAAGCAGTTTCTTGAGTGTCTTCAGTATGAAAAACTACAAACTGATTAGTCTCTGAGCCTTCGCCCTATTCTGTCCGATTTTCGCCGGCGGTTTTAGTATGAATATTGATTCAATTTGTCGCAGGTTATTGGTATGTATCTCGTTGCAAAACTTGCTCTGAGTACTTCACATAATCTGTGGTGAAGCACATTACTGCCATTTTGTAACATTCTTGGATGAATGCCGTCCATTCCCGGCGATTTATATGGTTCGAATGTGTTATCTAATCTTGTTTACGGTCATCACTGTCTTTGCAACCTAGAAGCCCTTTTGGGAAGATCTAGTACTTTGTCCTACCAGTTGTTTTGATTAGAGATCCTGGAGAATGAGTGAACTCTGAAGAGTATTCTCTCAGTGTTTCTTCGCCGCTATTCGTATACTTGACATTCTCGGTTTTGATGGTGGTTATTGAGTTTTGGGGATACTTAGAGAGGATTGTATGATGTCTGGTACACTCCTGAGTCCCTTTGTTTCCCTCACAGTGTTCCCCTCAGTCACTTCTAGATTTCCTCAGAGTCTTGTGATATTCGGTTAAGGCCTTTTATTCTTCTATAGATACTTCCACAGAAAATGTTTTTCAGAAATCTCTGCCGTATAATTACAACACTGGCAATAACAATGAGACAAACTCGATAGCCCAGTCAGTACATCTTTTCGTCGTTAACTCAACGTCAAACTCGTTTGTATATATGCCGGCATAGCTTTGAAATCAATTGCCAAGGGATGTATTCATATATCAAGAATAATCTCCAGAAATAAAAAAAATCCAATACCTACCTCCTCTCCCTATCCTCCTCAGGTACGCACGATGTTCCTCCAACATTATAGGCATCATCTTTCATGCGCTCCAAGAGATAAAACAGAACATTCTGAAGGTGCTCTGCTATTATTTCTATATCTATTGAGTTCCTTTTCGTCTTGTGTGTCACTTCCAAGCATTTGGAGCCTGTAAGCTTCCCAGTCTGTATTTCGGGGGTTTCTATAGGTTTCTTGTCTAGGGCACTAACCTTATATGTTGAAGTAGATATGTTTGTAGTCGGAGATACTTGCTTCCTCAGATACGAAGTTAGCACCTGTTTATGGCCTACATTCAAAACGTCTAAATTATTTGCCGTAAAATATTTTTTGGAGACTCACCTGTTTCATTTGTGTTGCTGCTCTCCCAGGTGAGATAACAGGCATGTTCTCACCAGTTGTTTCATTCTCCTGATGGGGGAGTATGGGGTCATCGTACGAAAGGTGAGCCGATCCAACTGTGATTTTTTTCGGTCCGTTCTTGATTCCCATACTCAGTAAGACTGCTTCTAGGTCACCAATCATCTTTGCATGGGATCACTCCGTTCCTGATCCAGAGTTATATCAGGATTCAATTCAGTTATAGATTCTGGAACATTTTGCAGAAGGAAGGATAACGATTTTTCAACCAAAACCTATTTATCCATTGACCAGCTTCTTGGATTATTTCATCATCCTGAATTAGCAAGTTTTTCATTTTCAGATTTTTATTTCTTCATGAAGTCTATAAAGAACCATTGTCTACATATGTTTTGAATTCTTCCGTATCCTCAGAATTCACCTCCGGAAAAACTTCAGAGAGTTAGTTCACCATCCTGCTGACGTTACTGGTGAACTGTCATTTGCCATTTTCACTTGAATGTACAGTGCAACATGAGTGTAACAAGTCAAGTGACATAATATCTACTCATACTTGACATTGACTGCATTTAAACTCTATAACATCTATAACATTGGCCAGGTACTTACATACAGTGTATCTACTTTAAGGACTATACATTCTGTAAATTTTGAGGAACTTTGTTTCTGTTGGATAGGAATTTGAAATGTCCATCCAACGAGAGAGTGATTTTATTCTTGGACTGTCATGGTGGCAAACTGCTACCAATTTATCTCCCAAAGGAATGTTAGTGACTTTTTATACAAAAAATAATAATGGATTCTGCATCTGGATCATTTGTAACATACTTCTACCGATTTTGATCATCATAAAACCTACCAGGGTGTCCAGAAAATGGAATATATTTTCTTTGATAGGTCATCAGAAGATGTAGTACTGTGGTATTATTGAAAAGAACGAATGACAAATCGTTAAAAAGGATTGATGCAATCATATATGTGCCAATTTTCATCATTCGAATATATAATGTATCTGAATGAAAAAATAACAATTTTATCATTTATAATATTTTATAAACAATATTCTTCATCATAATGTTTCTTCACCAGAAGAATAATGATGAATTCTTAACCAGGATCACTCAAAGCACACCTCTACCGATTTTTATCATCATCAAACACAGGGTGTCACAACCACCTCAATAGGCACCTAGAGCTTATTGGGATCAAGGAAGACCCCCTTTGCAGATGGTGCCTGGAAGATGACGAAACGTCATCACATGTCCTCACTGAGTGTCCAGCACTGACGCATCAGAGGAGGGCTGTCCTTGGCAACATGATTTTGAGGCCAGAGGACGTAAAAGAGATTCAGCTTAGGAAGCTGCTGAACTTCTCCAAGGCAGTCGGCATACCCAGCTGAATGTCGTAACATGTGGGCGCACAATGGGCCCGAATAAGGAGGCCCACGTGCAGGTGGTTCACCCGCCCACCAGTGCTTCGAAGGAGAAGAAGAAGAAGAAAAAGAAGAACACAGGGTGTCAGAAAAAATGAATAATATTTTTTTTTAACGTGGTCTGTACTGTTATTGAGGACTAGTTTGAACATATCGATATCGATTTCATTTCGAGACGATATGTCTGAAGAAAAAATAAAAGAGAATAAGTAGGCAATATTGTTTTATCAATTCAAAAAAATGATAATTCCAATTTCCGGACACCCTATGTTCGATGATGATGAAAATCGGTACAGGTTTGTTTCAATAAGTGATCCTGATTCAGAATTTGTTAGGCCCACGTGCAGGGGGTTCACCCGCCCACCAGTGCTTCGAAGGAGAAGAAGAAGAAGAAAAAGAAGAACAAAGGGTGTCAGAAAAAATGAATAATATTTTTTTTATACGTGGTCTGTACTGTAATTGAGGACTAGTTTGAACATATCGATATCGATTTCATTTCGAGACGATATGTCTGAAGAAAAAATAGAAGAGAATAAGTAGGCAATATTGTTTTATCAATTCAAAAAAATAATAATTCCAATTTCCGGACACCCTATGTTCGATGATGATGAAAATCGGTACAGGTTTGCTTCAATAAGTGATCCTGATTCAGAATTTGTCATCATCCTTCAAGTGAAGAATCCTTACGTTGAAAAACTTGCTCACTTATCCTTTCTATTTTTTTACACATACACATTCTGTATTTGGAAAATAAATGTCAGTTTCACTATTTCTGCCCAAAAATACTAGATTACTACATTTTCTGACCACCTATATTGGAGAAAAATTTAAAGGTAATTCGGTTTTTTGGACACCCTGTGATTTATGATGATGATAATCGGTACAGATATGTTTCGATTGCTTCAGAATTCATTGATTCTCGTGAGAAAAATCGATAATCATATTTTCTGAAATATGGGTCGATATAATTAATTGGTCACAGTTGGCCAAGATAACAGTCCAATAATAAAATCATTCTCTTGCTGGATGGACATTTCAAATACCTATTGAACGAAAAGATTCCAGATAGGTAAAATGATATTTCTTGTTATCCTGATCGATCGGAAAGTATGAAACACATTTCATGGAATAATTGAGTAGCTATGATGTCTGGAGATACTTTTCAATGATATACAAAATAGGTTCAACACTCGAAGTTGAATCTTGGACTTGAAAGGATCGAAATGAAATTCTGACTTGTGAGATCCTGGAAGTCGATATTATCTCAATGATTCTGAGTTATTTAACGTGAATGTAATCTGGGACCGTGCAGAATTCCATCCCGAATCCAGATTACACCAATCCTCAATGCTACCGACGCTGTAATGGACATTATGTTCCAATAACTGTTATCTGTGTATCTATTTTGTCATGTTCTAGGTTGCTGTTTCTACATTCGTTAATTGATTAACTGACTATAATTGATAAGGGTTATGGGAATAATTTGAATGATGTCTTCCATTCAGAAGGTTATGCAGTCTTTTCGGATACTCCTTTCGATTTCACTTCGGAATGATTAATCACGAAATACAAAACGTGTCATACCAATATTCATTTCAGACTCAGCAATGACTTCATTGTTCGCGCCCGAAAATTTCTCAATTTCTCTAGTTCGAACATAAGAATAATTTGAAACATTCCAACAGGTCATCTAGATTGCAGAATCATGAAGTTCATCAGTGTAAAACCGATGAGACGAAAATTCAGCACTTGTAAACTCTTCGATCAGAGAATATCAGTTGCAATGGAAGAGGTGAGTGGTGAAAAAAATGCAACCGTTTTCTAAAGGCTGACATTTCGATGTTATGTAGTATTTAGGGTGCACCTACATCAATAGCCTACCATCAGTTAGCCATTTTCGTACGCTATTAGCGCGGGGGCGGCTTTAAAGTTGTTGAAAAACCATGTAGGTCGTTACAGTTTTCTAACATCTGAAAACTGGTTTCTGTATAGTGAATCATCTCAAAAATGATGTGGATACCGTCATTCTCCCGAAAAATCATAACAGTTCACGTCAGTCATACAAAAAGTATGGTTGATGGTGAAACTATTTTCAAAAATGTTAAATTTGGTATTCAAGTTGATATTGATAGAAAACGTCAATAAAACTTAGTCATCGTTTCCACATATTTTCTATAGTTAAGTCACTATTCAGAAACTATTCTTCAGATTCTCAATATCATTAAAGTCGAAATTTCAGCCTTTAGAGAAATGTTGCATTTTTTGCCACCAACTCTGGGTTCATTTGTTAAACGTATTTTGGCCTGTGAATATTTTGAATGTTGATTTTAGAAGGAATTCACAACATAGCATGGATAATCTATATCCTAGATCCTATCAGGAACATTCTCATATTGAGTTAATCATGAATTGAAAATTGATGGTTTTCAGGAACTCCTTGATCAAACATCCACAAGAAGAAGATCCAGATGAAAATGTGAAGGATCTTGTTGATATAGTAATGAAAAAAATTGACAAAGATAAGGATGGAAAGGTGTCCCTAAGAGATTTTCAAGTCACCGTAGAGGAAGAACCATTACTTCTTGAAGCATTCGGGAAGTGCCTACCTACACAAGAATCTAAAATAACTTTTCTGACTACCCTGAAGTCGTAATAAAATTTGAATTTTATCTGTCCTATAACTTTGAAATAATAAGTGCTTGTACATCAGGAGTGGAAATTTATGGGAATATATAGCAATTTCACGTGAGAGTCTGATTGTTCAAATCCCATTATAGCTATAGATATAATATGTTCGAAAAAATGATGTGAGTAGGACAAAAATGCCAGGTTCATAAGAACATTCTTTCAAGAAACGCAGTGACATTCATCCACCTCTCCAATATTACTACCATTATCTCAAATAATTCAGAGTTGGTGAATTTTTGTTGAAACTTTATAGCGTGGTCCAAAAAAATTTTTTGATCCAGAAATTTTTTGATTGATTCTTCTTGAATGTCGCCCATATATTTCTCACCTTGTGATATAGAATTGGAACTCAAATGTCTGAATATTTCCCTTACAAACCCTTATTGATATTTGTAAACATTTTCATTATTTTGCTTCGAAATTTATATGTTAGCCATTTCACATCCATCTGTTTCATGAAATAACTGAAAATTCAATCATTAATTTGATGATCCTATTGACACCAGAATCAAAACGAACCAAAATAAATGTGTAATATGCTCAATTGTCACAGGACAAAAACAACAACAGAAACACTTACATATTCTTTCAATAGAACATCAAAGGCAAACCAGCATAATAATTCTCCACATGAAATTATGCGAAATCGAGACAAAGGAAATTACAAAATCAAACTGATTATAAGAAGTGTTCCACATGTTGCCTATACTGTTTTACCACTAACCAAACCGATTTTTTAACGCCTCGACACGTGTTTCGCTTACTATGTTAAGTTTGGTTAGTGGTAAAACAGTGTAGTGTATTATCGTGCCTAAGATTCCAGTCTTCGATATATATCACATGTTACCTATTGGGATTTTCACACATCTCTCTGCTCTGTTAAAATACATCTTCTAGTACTCTCGAGACTAGTAGTGTTATACTGTTGAATTAATTCATTATACCACCCTTCATTATTCCTTCAATTCCTTCATTATTCTTTCAATTGTTCAAAATAGAATTCGTTTCGCATATCCCCATGAATTGAATTAATCCCTGTATTCCCTGTTGAATCAGAAGTTCTACGTCTAGCGTTTTAGTGGAGATGGAAGGGTTCGATAAATGGGCTCCAGGTAATTCAGTCACCTCCACTTACAGCCAATGTGAATACAGACTACCAAAATAGTCGTATATTTGAGCTTAGGTGGTATGGGCAAATAAAAACTAATAATACTAGTCAGTTCAGCAATAATTCCTCATTTTATTGGATTTGCCATCAATCGTCCAGTATGCGAAAGTCTCTTGGGCCCTGACTTTCAGATCATGCGATCCTATAAAATAACAAAACAACAGTTCAAACAAGAATCGGTAAAGAGGAAGTACGATACAGTTCGAACCACTCACAATTATAAATCAGCCAATGAGTAACTGAATTTCAGATTTGATTGAACCATTTCAAGAAGCGTTCGGAAACACATATAAATGAGGGACGTGGGGTATTTTTGCGTCACTTGAGCTCAGACACATGCGCAGAAGAACATGATTTCTGATGGTCTTGAAGGGACGCAATTTACTGCTTTGCATTGCTATTGTCTCCGATTGGGTCACCCGGTATAAGATCACATAGAATACCCTATGTAGACTCCGGTTGAGTCACCATGTATGGCATTGGAGTGGAAAAATCCAGGAAGATCTGGGACCCACAACCAAGCCCGCAAATAGAACCCTGGAGAAGAAAAATGTCAGTACCTTAATATTGATTCCTATTCACAAAAACCTCCAAGACAAGAAAAGGAACTAGACTTTGATGACTAGGCAGTTCTGAAATAATACACTTTCAAGTCCAGTGACCGAAAGTACAGGAACACCTATTGAAATTTGCAATACTGCCTTGAGTTGTAGCTAACATATTGATTCCACAATGAGTAGTTGGTTTCCCAAATCAAATTTTGATTCGAGTTCATCTCCATTCTTATTATAATGTTCTATACATCTGTGATGTGTTCACAGCATTGGTCTACTTTTTGTCCCACAATCACCTATATCAGTAGATGGTTGGCCATTCATGATTCTATTATATAAAATTTCAAAAACAGAAGTCACTACAATTTCATGGCATTAAATTAAAATACAGGATTTGAGTGATGTTACTTGCTGATATACAACACCATGGCCTTCGAAGTGCTAGATTATAGTTGCCTGTCAACATGAAAAGTATTCTAGAGGTAACTGAAAATTTGATTACATGAATAGATACTCTTGCATTACGATGCCACAGAAGTTGTCAAACTATATATCGAACTCCATCAGTCTTGTGAGTTATAGCAAAATGAAAATCCTATATCTGCATGTAGGTCAAGTTCAAATTAAAAGTTCTATTACACTAGAATTCATGATGAAAGCATAGTAGAAGGAGAAGATGGTGTGCTCGTTCGCAACATTTTCATGCGAAACCTTGTCGAATTTGTTGAATTATAGATAGATAGATAGATAGATTGATTTATTCAGATATAGAGGATATTTACAATGTATAGTACCTAGTATAGTAGTTTAGAAGTTGTCAATAAGGTTCTGAGAAACATTCTCAACAGTCCTGTGCTATCTAAGCTGAGCTTGTGGTATGGTGCAGACTGTTTATATTTGTTTCAATGTGTCCATATCATAAAACCCTATTGACGAATGAGAATAAATGTATTGAAATGAATATTACATTGGTGAGCCTGGCATTGCCTACCTACCTCGATGATAAAATGAAATAAAATGAAATGAAATAGTTTGAGAGAGAGAGAGAGAGAGAGCGAGAGGAAGAGAGAGGAATATGGAGATTTTTTCCAATCATTCAAAAATAGTTTTCAACTGTTCGTAGTGGTTTTCAACGAAAATTCTTATTTCTATTTTCAATTTTTTATGGGTCTTGATATTCTTTATATAAAAAGGTAATTGATTGTACAATTTTGGACCGAAGTATGTAACAAATTTTTGATTATGACTCAACCTGCAGCGTGGAACTTTGATAACTTGGTTTGAAGTCATACGGGTGTTATACGGATGCGAAATAATTTTTAAAGGTCTGCTAAGTATCCATAGCAAACAATTATATGCATATAGCTTTCTAACTTGAAACAGACTGGCCTCATGATATAATTCTTCAGTTGAGTATCTGCGATTTTTTTTCAACATTATTTTGATCAGAGTATTTTGAATAATATTCGAATTATACAGTGACGTTTTGAATAATCCACCCCAGACAATAATACAATAGCGTATTATAGACTCAGCCAAGGCCCTATAAACCGTCAACATCACATCTCTTCTCAGAATATTTCGAAGTTGATAAAATTTGTAAATTAACTTCCGGAGTCTTTTCACTGTGTTAGTAGAGTAAATAGACTGGCAAGAGGCTTCTAGAATAGATTTTCGTGGGCACTTTGTTGCTAAAATGTAAAACCCATTTTTCATCATTCCTAAGACCTTTGCAATGCAAAATCACTTGGTCGTCCAAAAATCGTAGTTGGAGGGGAGTGGGGGGAGCCTTTTTTAAAAAAAAGGCCAATTTTTTTTTTCATCGGTTTTCAGATCTAAGCTTTGAGATAATTCATTCCTCAAATTTGCATACCCATCCGGATATCAGAAATATTTTTTTTTAATTTATAAAAATACGTCGCAGCATTGTTGTATATGGAGCGCCTTCACACAAAACCGCTTGCCCTGAACACCCATATTTTTAAAATCATTTAACTCGCTCTACCTCGAAAAGTATTGGGTCTAGCAAAAAAAAGCTTTCCATAAACGTTAAAGACCAAACATCAGAGAACATGTTGGTTTTTTTAGAATTTTGATTGGATAATTGGTTCACGAGAAAATCGAATAAATCGAACGGCATGTCGCGAAGAACAGAGGCGAGCGCAGAGATGTGGGGAAGGGCGAGATTGCTATGCCCATGTCAACCGAAAATCCACTCTACTGAGGGCGATGTTGATACGGTCGATTTTACCGTGAATTCACTGTTTTGTTGTAAATTCGAATGCATTGTTCTGGTAGCGCTGATTCCACTGAGATTACTAGTGAAGTGATAAAGTTCTTGTCTATAAATCATATTATTAAAAGCGAATAATAACTTATTGCTAAGTTAACAATATTCAGAACTTACTTAGTGAGTATTAGGTACAGTTAGTATTTTTTTGTATCCTCTAGAAATGGATTTAACGATCAGCAGCAGCTCTGACAGTGAACTAGAGTCGAAAATCAAATTAAGACTTGCTTCTTTTCGTAAAACTGTCAATGGACAAGACGTTTTTATTCAAAATGTGTGTCTTATTTGTTTGGAAGGAGGAAAGCTGGTTATCTCTCATGAAAAATCGAAAAAAACTCTCATTGAATGCACGAAAGAAAGTACGACAAATTGTCATGATGACAAATATATGCGGCATATATTCTCAAAGTTTGATGATCTAGAAAATCAAAGTTTTTTAAAATGGCACAAAAACTGTTATAAATCGTATACGAGCTCAAAGAACATTGCCTCGTACAAGTCGAAAAATAACAAACTGACAGCTGATTTTTCAGCAGATTTTTGTAAAGCAGATATTTTTCAAAAACGTCCCTTGCGGACACCTTTTGATTCACAAAACGGTTTGATCGCTACTAGAGTCCCTCATTCTGCAAATGCACCACGTGATATTACGATATCTCATGTTATTATTAAGTATTTCGTATGATGATCAGTTTATTTTCCTCAGGTTGTACTTTTCTTCTTGATTTGTCAAAGTAATTTTTTTTAAGGGAATGAAAGTCATTAGGTATTGCAAGCTTCTGATTATACGGCAGTTTTCGCAGAAAACACAGGGTTACTTCGTGATATTGTTCTTATTTTTTCTTGCATATTATGAGTCATAACTTGGCTTAGTTCTTGATTCTGTGATTGCTCCTGACAAAATTCGCACTTTTGTGAATCAAAAGGTGTCCGCAAGGGACGTTTTTGAAAAATATCTGCTTTACAAAAATCTGCTGAAAAATCAGCTGTCAGTTTGTTATTTTTCGACTTGTACGAGGCAATGTTCTTTGAGCTCGTATACGATTTATAACAGTTTTTGTGCCATTTTAAAAAACTTTGATTTTCTAGATCATCAAACTTTGAGAATATATGCCGCATATATTTGTCATCATGACAATTTGTCATACTTTCTTTCGTGCATTCAATGAAATTTTTTTTTGATTTTTCATGAGAGATAACCAGCTTTCCTCCTTCCAAACAAATAAGACACACATTTTGAATAAAAACGTCTTGTCCATTGACAGTTTTACGAAAAGAAGCAAGTCTCAATTTGATTTTCGACTCTAGTTCACTGTCAGAGCTGCTGCTGATCGTTAAATCCATTTCTAGAGGATACAAAAAAATACTAACTGTACCTAATACTCACTAAGTAAGTTCTAAATATTGTTAACTTAGCAATAAGTTATTATTCGCTTTTAATAATATGATTTATAGACAAGAACTTTATCACTCATCACTAGTAATCTCAGTGGAATCAGCGCTACCAGAACAATGCATTCGAATTTACAACAAAACAGTGAATTCACGGTAAAATCGACCGTATCAACATCGCCCTCAGTAAAGTGGATTTTCGGTTGACATGGGCATAGCAATCTCGCCCTTCCCCACATCTCTGCGCTCGCCTCTGTTCTTCGCGACATGCCGTTCAATTTATTCAATTTTATCGTGAACCAATTATCCAATCAAAATTCTAAAAAAACCAACATGTTCTCTGATGTTTGGTCTTTAACGTTTATGGAAAGCTTTTTTTTGCTAGACCCAATACTTTTCGAGGTAGAGCGAGTTAAATGATTTTAAAAATATGGGTGTTCAGGGCAAGCGGTTTTGTGTGAAGGCGCTCCATATACAACAATGCTGCGACGTATTTTTATAAATTAAAAAAAATATATTTCTGATATCCGGATGGGTATGCAAATTTGAGGAATGAATTATCTCAAAGCTTAGATCTGAAAACCGATGAAAAAAAAATTGGCTTTTTTTTTAAAAAAAGGCTCCCCCCACTCCCCTCCAACTACGATTTTTGGACGACCAAGTGATTTTGCATTGCAAAGGTCTTAAGAATGATAAAAAATGGGTTTTACATTTTAGCAACAAAGTGCCCACGGGATAGCACGATAGGATCCCGTTTAAACTCTACTATGTAATCTATATGATTGTTCCAACGTAGATTTTGGTCAATCATTATACCTAGATACTTGATTGATTCAGTTTTATTTATTTGTGAACATGAGCAGTTTGGAATTTCTGTACATGTAGATTTGTGGATTTTGAGGAAGGTTTTCTCAGATTCTTCTTTTTTAGTTGATGAAAAAGCTATAAACTTCGTTTTTTTTATATTGAGGCTCAATAGATTATTACTTAGCCAGATGTAAATTAGTTGCATACCGATTTCTGCATTTTCGTATACCTCATTCCATGTATCACCCACAAATACCACAGCTGTATCATCTGCGTAAGATATTAGTTCACCTTTGAAATTACCTATTTTGAAAATGTTATTTACGTAAAGCAGGAATAAAATAGGACCCATAACTGTTCCCTGTGGTACACCCATATCAACAGGCAGTGGGTCACTATATGAATTATTAATTTTCACCCTCTGTATCCTATTTGATAAATAATCTTTCAAAATTGTCAAAGAAACGCCTCTTATTCCAACATTCTCCAACCGCCGAAAGAGTATTTCGTGGTTAACGGTATCAAAAGCCTCGGCTAGGTCTAAAAATACGGTTAGGCATTTCTTTTGATCCTGAAAACAATTGAATATACTGTTTGTTAATTCAAACACGGCATGTTCAGTTGATAAATTCGCTCTGAATCCATACTGAGAATCAGAAAGAATATTATTGATGTCACAAAAATGTACTATTCTGCTTTTCAAACACTTTTCAAATATTTTAGCAAAGTTATTGATTACTGTAATGAGCCTATAGTTGTTCGTTTTTTGTTTGTCTCCAGCTTTGTAAACTGGGGTTGTGATAGATTCTTCAAATGCAGAAGGTATTTTTCCAGACACAAAAACTGAATTAAATATATGACATAGTGGTTTTAGGAAATGAGGATGATGTTTCTTTATGAAGGATACCGAGATTTTATCAGGGCCAGGTGAGGAGTTAGATTTTAATGTAGAAATTATATTCAGGATTTCATTTTCTGTCACCGGGTGAAGAAATATCGAATTTTTCATGACTTTATCTTTTTCTGTAGCAGGAGATGTTTGTTTTATTATCTGATTTGACATATTTTTACCTACATTGATGAAGTAATAATTGAATTCATTCGCTATTTCTTCATCCGTACGACATTCTCTTCCATTATCATCAAGTATGTGGAAGTGTGAACTATAATGTTGATTATCACACCTCAAAAAAACCTCGAATATAAAGATATTTGAAACGAAAGGTCATTCCTACAAAATATCTTCCATCGAATATTGAATTAGAAATAAATGAGATTCAATTCAAAAAAATAAATATTTCACAAAATATAAATTGCAGCAGAGATATGAACAAAACGGCTAAAAATTATACTTTTTTTGTCGATGTTCAAGCGGAAGCAACATCAACTTCTGAATTCAAATTTTTCAGAATTGACACAATGGCGGATCATTCGGTGAGATTGGTAATGCATAAAAAATCGTATTAGTACGGTGTTATTAACCTAAAAAAAGGCCTAACCTTGACATCCAAAGTAAAAGTTTTATTCCAACTCCAAATTGTTCTATATAACCCTCTTATTGTTTGGTAAGAAGTTACACCATTTTGAGCGTCGGGTTTGGGGCTGAGGGGGGGGGGGGAATTTGAAAAATCACTAGTTTTTTTAGTTTTTCGTAAATATTTCAAAAACTAAGCGGTTTATCCTGAACATTGTTATATACAAAAATGTTCTACGTTAAATTTTAAATAAGAATGTTCCTTTTCATAATCACTCTAAATTGTACGGTTCAAGAGTTACAGACGGTGTAAATGTTAACTTTTTCGTAATTTTGATAATTTTTTAAAAAAATAAGCTTCGTAAAAGAATGTTGCTATTTCAGTGGCCGGTGGTATGTTAGTGATAAGCCCTTGAAGGAACGACAACCTCACCACCTTATCAAGGGGCACTCTTTTTTAAGGAAAAAGAGGCTTCCACAGGCCTAGGCCATATAAACCTGAGGTACGGGGTACCCACCCTGAACTTTCTACGAACATTGCAACATAAATTCACTTCTTAAACATAAATATCTTTTAAATTTGGAATGTTCAATGTCTTTTTTAACTTCACTCATCCTCCAGCACATTATCCTCCTCCTCTAGCTCGTCGTCTAAGATGTTATTATTGTCCATGTTATCACATGCTTGGCCTGGCCTGGCCTGGTTTTATTCCAACTCCAAATTGTTCTATATAACCCTCTTATTGTTTGGTAAGAAGTTACACCATTTTGAGCGTCGGGTTTGGGGTTGAGGGGGGGGGGGGAATTTGAAAAATCACTAGTTTTTTTAGTTTTTCGTAAATATTTCAAAAACTAAGCGGTTTATCCTGAACATTGTTATATACAAAAATGTTCTACATTAAATTTTAAATAAGAATGTTCCTTTTCATAATCACTCTAAATTGTACGGTTCAAGAGTTACAGACGGTGTAAATGTTAACTTTTTCGTAATTTTGATAATTTTTTAAAAAAATAAGCTTCGTAAAAGAATGTTGCTATTTCAGTGGCCGGTGGTATGTTAGTGATAAGCCCTTGAAGGAACGACAACCTCACCACCTTATCAAGGGGCACTCTTTTTTAAGGAAAAAGAGGCTTCCACAGGCCTAGGCCATATAAACCTGAGGTACGGGGAACCCACCCTGAACTTTCTACGAACATTGCAACATAAATTCACTTCTTAAACATAAATATCTTTTAAATTTGGAATGTTCAATGTCTTTTTTAACTTCACTCATCCTCCAGCACATTATCCTCCTCCTCTAGCTCGTCGTCTAAGATGTTATTATTGTCCATGTTATCACATGCTTGGCCTGAGCAATTGCTGCATATGCTAGTGCAGTTTAAACCACTCCTTCTGCATTCACAATTACGAACGCATTCATCTTTGCAAGTACACATTATAAGGGACAGTAATTCCTGGGGGGCTGCAGGACGTTCTGTTGTAATTGGTGTCAGGTGGTCGCCAATCTTCTTCCAACCCCACTCGAGTGGATCCTTATCTTCATTCAGCCACTGTTGTACCTGGTGGTAGGTCCTAAATGAATGCTGTCTGGACGCTCCTGAAGTGGGGGGTAGTGCATCCAACTTCAGTAATGCATGTATGAACTACTGTCTATACGCTGCTCGATGACTTTCAGCATCGAACACTAAGCAATGTTTCAAGAAAGTGCTCGGGAGCATAGTGCTCATGAGCACAAAAGTCCCCTAAGTGCTTCAAAGAGCACTAAGCACAATGCTTTGAGACAACTCGGACGCCCTGTATGGGAAGTTTTCTTTGGAAAGGATGCGCTTCCAGAAAAGTCAATCGACGTATCCGAGCGTTTTTTTGAACGCGCCCCCCTTTATTTATTATCTTGTAAGCCTATCGTTTCACGCTGTCTTCTGAATTTCTCGTGCAGATACTGAAATTGCATTGATTTCTCTTCGGAATGCTGATGCATGTTCCCCGAGACCGTATTTTTGCACCTGCCCTGCCGTTCATCTAAACTATTCTAAACCATATGTGCCAGCTACGATTCAGCGGATTTTATTCCGGTCCCTTTCGTTCTTGCTGGAAGGGAGAGTAAGTAAGTGAAGAGACGTGAAAAAATGAAGTGAGGCATCAACTTCGGACTATACTGAAGTTCGTTTGAGCCACTTCGAACACCGTCATCGAAGAGAGACTCTCAGTGAAATAATGTATCCTTCAGAAATATTTTCATTTATTGAGACAAGCAGAAAAAAATCCATGAACCTGGAGAGCCGAACATCCATGGGGTATCATAGTCTCAAATTTGTTTTGTATCACTTCTAACTATCATGAGCAGAATGATGTTAAAATTCCACTTTCCTGTGCGGAAATTTGCACTCAATTTTGCGATTCAATAACGAGATGAGAATTTTGTCATCCGATAGAAATTGAATGGTAGATCTCAAAAACCTACCTGTGCCACGCCTTAGTCTGAGCCAAATCCACGGCAAAGCGATTTATTTGCTCCTATCATCTCGGACATACTTCCTACATGTGATAACAAGTTGAAACAAGAAGCAAATGAAAGGGGATGATGTCGCCTTTGCGAATATCCCAACGTGCCGCGATTAAAACTAATATAAGTAAGTGGCAGAGTATCAATACTTCCGAGAATATTTTGTTTTCCTCTGATGATAATATACGAATGACCAGTGAAGAACTCAACATAAGGATTAGAATACTTGAAGTGTGATCACCACATGAGTGTCACTGTTCCATTCGACGAGGGCGAAAAATTCACGGAAATATTGACGCTCTGCCACTAACTGGGATCAGTTTGAATCACGGCACGTTTGGATATTCGCAAAATGGACTTGTTTTACTTTCCATTTGCTTATTATTTCAACTCGCTATCACACTGAGGTAAATTCCTATTAACCATAGTCAGGAATCGATTAACCCCAGCAAGAAACTCTAATAGCACAGGGGACAAGCGAGTTATCACCTGTGATTATAAAGTCGACTCCGCTGATTATAACCCACCTGCGACTATTAGATATAGGACCTTGGTGCCACTAGCGAGTGCATCTGTAAATTGCTATTAGACGATGTTTCTGTAGAAGGTATCTGACTTTGCTACCGCTAGTGAGTGCATCTAATAATGGGAGTAGGGCAATGTTATAATCGTAGGTAGGGAACTTTCCTACTCTTATTGATGGGTGATCATATAGATAGTTGCATGACCTTCTTACTGTAGTTATTCAGTTATTTTCCAGGCTTATTGTCATCAAGAAAGGTGAAATTTTGACTGATATCCAATTTCACTCCCCATCATAATTTCCACCCTGATGTTTGGTATGAATAGCAATTCATTGATTCCTAAAGAACATTTCGGACCAATGATCTTTGAAATTCAATAAATCGATTGATTCATGCACCCCCAGGAAAAACCAAAGGTGTTTGAGTAATTGATGCAAAAAAGAATTTTTATGAAATTTTCTGAACCATTGTGTTTCGGAAACTATAGAGAAGTTATTACAGATGCGTACAGAGAAACACCGGTAAAATCATTCAAATAACTTCATAACCTGGACATTCTTGCTCACAATAAGTTTTTAGACCACATTCTATAGAATGGTACCAAAAAGAAGGAAATGTTGAATGTAAAATATTGGAATTTCAGTCGAAATACCTCGAAATAACTCACCTTTATCATTCCATCAATGCTGGTAATAACTGAAGCACTCGGATCTACGAAAGCACTGAAAGGGACACAGGAGATTTTTTCTTCTGTTTAAAAATGTTTCCATTTTATATTCGAATTCAGATTCAGATTTCAAATAATGAATTGAATTCAAGAGGGAAAGTATTCGTACGTAACTGTCGTGTCGTCGAGATTGTCGTCCTGTACATGGGTTTCCATCAAGAGTCCAACTGTGAATGATTGACCAAGCAAGATATCTGACAAATTCTAATATAGAGGGGGACAAATCAGCAAAATATCGAATAACGATAAGTAGGTGCTAAATAACCCCAAGTAGGTTCGTCAAATATCATTTTCGTGGCAGACTGACAGTTGTATTATTGGTAGTGAGTGCAGTTCTATGCGATGAACCTCGCAGCCACAAGCATATAACTCCCTAGTAGTAGTTTAGCTAGACAATTATAAAAAAATCATGCTGTCACAAAGTGAGTGCCTGATAGCGACAGCAGTAAACCTACCTGTGGCAGGAAATTCACTTTCAGCAAAGTCGTTATTGCTATCATGGGTTTTCAAGGTGCTGCTTCTATTCGAAAATGTTTAACGGTAATACGATTTCTTGTAATGGTAGCAAGAAATATCTCAGCAAAAACTCAAATAGCACAATTTTCCTCAGTGCACATGACCGAAGTATGTCCGGAATTATATGAGCAAATAAATCGCTATGCCGTGGATTCGGCTCAGACTGAGAGGTGGCACAGGTAGGTTTTTCAGATATACAATTCAATTGGTATCGGATGGCATATCATGCTTATCTCGTTATCAAATCGCGAAATCAAGTGCAAATTTCTGCACAGGAAAGTGCAATTTTTTCATCATTTTGCTCAGAACGATGATAAGTACAGGTGCCCTTCTAGGAACTACAATGTTTTCACTTTTCTTTGGGACATATATCATTTTGTTATCAGATGACGGTAGAAATCTGCCGCCGGACCCCATACTATAATAGGTATGTCATATGATTAGAGTCATGAAAATATTTTTCATATTATTCACGACAATTTTTTGTTACAAAAGTGCAAAATTCATTCTCCTTCAGAATTTTGTGAAAAAAAGGCATGGTGTCATACGGGATTCCAAATAATCCTCTGTTTTGTACATTCTATTTTTGATATCCAAAGAAGGCCCAGTTGCAACCAATGTCAACTAATCACACAATTCTCTCGATTGAATTTGCCTCTTATACGATTTTGAAGTTTGAAATGAGGTCATTAATTCGAAGTTCCAACAATGTTTGTGAGGAAAAACGACTTATTTTGAAACATCATCATTCATTGGTGGAATATACGTTTTTCAACTCCATTCAATATAAGTTTCATAATATCAATGTGCAATGTATCGGGAGATATTGATAGATCATCTACTGAACTCTAACCCAAGTAGCACGAAGTCATAAAATCAACATAATCACTCTTTATACCGTCTCAAAGACCACATATTAACAATGGTCCACGACCAAAAAGATAATGTGCGATTTATAACATTAAGAGGTTATATTATGATGTCTCAGCATAGATATTATAATTTATATTATAATGTCAATCAAGTAACGAACGAGTCAATTCAAAAGATATTATAAGCATTCAATCAATAATTCTCGAGATGATGTCGTACTGTTGTTTGTGTGTAACTTCATTGTGTGTGTCGTTGAGTAGTACTAGAATGTAGTCGTTGTGACGTTTTTGTGACATAAAATGTATGTGGTTGTGAGCTGTAGATAGAACGTTTCAAAGACTACGTACTGTCCTCATGTAATGCAGTTTCATCAATAAGTTCAACTTGGTCGAAATGACCCCAATATATGTATCTGCCATGTGACCATTTGTGTTGCGGTTATGTATTTGATTGCATTGAAAAATCACCCTTATTCAGCATTATTTTCGAGGCCTATGACTTCTAAGTGAGGTGAATTGAAATCTGTTCATCAAAATGGGATTGTTCAGTCACTGTATGCCCTCCTATTGTTAACAATCTCCAGTCGAAAATAATATTTCATTTCATCTCCTTATGTGATTATCATAATATGGCAGTCATTTGTAGAAAGTAGGTAACGGAAAGAAAACTGGATTATATATTATGAAAATAATATCTTACAACTCTTGATATCATTAACGTATTGTAATACATGAGATATTTATCAGCTCACGACCTTCATGCATAATGATATAATGACAACAAATGACTACACTGTAGCATTTGAAATTGCTACAAAATCATTTTTAGTTATCGTTCGTATGAAAATGCAATCGAATTTGCTTTAGTGCAACATTTTTTTTTTGTTTCATACATTACCATTTTGTAAATATCAACCTTTCAGATCTGAACAAGAAGTCATACTTACAAGGAACATCCAGTCTGATACTTGGTAAATAATCCTTGATGTACTTGAATGTGACTTTTAATGAACCAACGTTATCACACAGTTTTGAATGACAGCATAGAAATGATAACAGTCATGATTAGTAATGTCTTCTGAAATTCTATGTGCCAATTGGAGGTGATGATATAAGCTGCCGGAGTCTTTGATTTCTGGCCTAGAATTCGAAGAAATAGTTCAATGTTGTTTTCCTTATTCCGAGAGTAAACAAACGACTTAACATTGTGTTCGCAGGTGTGATAAACCCCATGTTGCTAGTTTATTTCAGGGATTATTCAAGGTGATTTTTCGATCTGAAATGGTATTTTCGGTGTTTGGGAGAATTACTTTCTTCATTTTCTGGAATTTATTTTGAGGTTATAATATTGTCATCCAGACGTCATTGTCAAGTATGTCACTCATCTTCTGTGAGTAGGACTTAGGCACAATCTTCGGTTCATCTTCTGTTAGTTTGGGCCTAGTAATTCTGGTTTCATTCTTCTGACCAATGAAATAAAGGATTTCATATTTGGCGCTGAATTTTGGCAGGAAGCGACTCCTTTAGATAGGATAAGTTCAGATACACAATTTTAGGAGGAGATTGCCGCTAGCCATCTCGTAGCTTTTTCTCGGCGACCCTCATGGTGTGCACTTAAGCCAGTTTGAACAATTTCGGTATAATCCGTAGCAACTCTCAGGGGGATTTGTATTTTTTTGAAATTGTTCAAAATATCTTGGATTCTGGCCATAGACCTGTGTGGGATTTGTTCCCACTTTTCGGAGACTGCTTGATGTCCCCAGGAAGCCCTGCAGCCTGCCTTTCAGCTTATGAAGACTCCAAACTAACAGTTCTTCAAGCCCTTCCTCCCTTCTCAGAAGGTAAGTCATATACAGAGCAATGACTATCAAACTGGTGAGCGATATTTCCCTTTTATGTAAGTTTTTTTCTGTTCTCCATGTGTCTGTTAAAAGGTTATATCAACCTGTTAATTTTTCAACAGGATGTTAGGGTATGGCTCAGCTGCCTCCGGCTCCTAGAATCGAGCAGCTCGGGGGATAATCTCTTGACCTTCGTCATGATTTCCACAAGGACCAGGTCGCTCATTTTATCCTGACCAGGGTCGACAGGTGGCCCAGATCGAGCCCAGTAGTAACCGGTCAAGCTGAGCGGCTGAGCCACACCACTGAGCCCTACTGTGGACTGTGGAGGTCCATCAACTTCTTCGTTCCTGTCGTCGTTCCTGTCTTCGTCTTCGTCTTCTCAAGTATGCCTATACACCATAGTGGACCTTCTCTACTCCATCTCAATTTGATATTTCGAAATTATTACAGATTATTGTCTTATAAATTTTTTGTAAATTTATACATCCCATTCTATAGTTGGAATATGATGAGAGCTATACCCAAACGCTAGTCATATAAATAGGTGGTAATTATCAAGGTGTAGGTTAACACATTTTGATAAACTATACAATAACTTTGAATTCCACTAGAAGCAGTCATTTTATGGTTATGATATTTTATGGTCATGTTACTTTAAGATATTTCACTATAACATATGCTACATATTCTGACACTTTTGTCCCTACACTAGTTTTCATAAACCCTATCTATTATGGTGCTAATAAATAGTTCTGAAATTTGATATGGTTTTATTCATCTACTTGTGTTAGCACTGCCATTTGAGAAGATTTTTTCATATTTCTATTTCAGGATTAGGTTTTGGAAAACATTGTTAGTATCCAACTAATTGGTTTTCTCAATTATCCAAGTATCAGTAATTGTTTTGTAAATTGAGTGGCGCCCTCTGAACTTGAAATTTAACTACGCCTGCAATCACAACGAATCCACTTATCTGTTCTCTGGCAGAAAGCTGCCGTTCGCACATGTGTCTTATATTCTTATTCAATTTTGGTTTACATCGGTCAATATAAAAAAGTAGGCCACAACACAACGATGCACTTATAATATTTCAATGAAACTCTTTTGCGACTGGCTTATGTAAGTCATTGTTATTAAGTCAATACGACTACATTATAACGTCGATGTGACGTCGCAAAAGGGCGCCTTCTTATCGTATTGCTATTCATACCGACGTTACAGCATACTACAAGACGTAAGTCACGGACTTTCGAACATAGTCTTGTAGATGTTCAACCCATTTTTAACCTATGTATGCTACTTGGGAATACTTCTTCATCGAAGATGAACGTTTTCATTTATGTGTCTCTCAAGATTTCTTCTATGTTTCTTTTATGTGTATACTACTGAACATTGTTCTGAAATTGTTATATTGATAAAATTTATCATGTTGTGATTTGATGGTGTTTGATCGTTTTCATTTCAGAAGTAAATGCGAGCATTGTTTTCTGAAGGAGACTTTGTATCGAATCATTCATGAAGCACGCTGAAAAATGCTCATTGTTGTGTAGAACCATTTAATGATATGATTATAATTATTAAACATGATTTACATTTTACGCTAAGTTATCATTGATAGCATTCAACAACGGATATCTTGGACCACATATACCTCTGAAGTCGTCTGTATCGAGTGACCAAACCATAATTCCACCCAAATTTTCTGACTTGGCATATTCAACTTTGTATCGAATGGATTTTTCGTCTTCATAACCAACCCATTGGTCATCGTGCACTATGTGGGTCACTTTTTGTTCATCGTCCCAGTAGGATTCCCAATTCGAATCATACTGACAAATCTGAAAAGATAAAGGTTGTTATAGGACATATGTGGAATCGAAAAAAAAAAACAAATATATATATAATGATATATGATAAGGTAGCTACTGAACTTATATTTTACTCTGAGGGTGAAGAAACTGAGGGTTTGAGCAGCAGCAATTGCTATATCTATGAATTACCTCATTATATCCTAGAAATCCTGGTTGAGCAGTTAATGGTCCTTGTATTCCTGGTCCAGAAATAGGAGCGTAGAGAGATGTATTCGATTTATCTGACAATGTGAAACTTCTTCCGTAAGTTGCTATTCCCAAATTTATTTTGGACGGATCTGCTCCTCCTGTCAAGTATGCCTGTATTGCAGCAGCCTATATAACAAAATAATAACGTTTTCTTCTTGTTTGAAATTGTATCGATATTTAATAATGAAGTTTGGTTCGCATCTATTATTACGGATAGCGCTGGTGATAGCCAGTAAGATCTACAATAATTCACGAATCTTAATTAGTATAGATACGATTGAAATGGAGAATTTACCGGATTATTTCCAGTTCCAGTTAAGATGTGAGTTGTTTTAGATCGATGATTCTCTTAATCTCCATCACATTAAATGCAATATGTTTTAGGGTTCATTCCGAGCGGAGGATCACGTCAAGTTTATAAATAAAAATTCCGAGATAGTTCGAACGGGGTTTATTATTTTCACAGTATATCGAGAGCTTGTTTCAAATTCATCAAACTTACATATTCATTGAATTGGGCACCAGTAATTTGCCTATTCAATTCCATATCATAAAGAAGAATACATGTCAGATCATTGTATCTTAACAAATATTATAACCAAGTGGAACTTGAACCAACATTGAAATCAAATTTTCAGAAGTTTGTCTAAATCTAAAAGAATGAAAAGAGGTTTCAGGAAATTTCGGGTTTTTTCTTAAATCTCCGAAAGTATTGGGAATCTTCCAAATTCCAAAACGGCATTTTGTCAGGCATAAAATGGGAGACTTTGCTCCAAGTTGCCATCCGAAAAATGTCTACCATTGTAGAAGCAATATTGTGGAAGTATGTTTACTCAAATGGCTTCAATTTGATGACATCTGATTGAAGAAGTCGACTCAGCTCACTAATAGAAGTAATTAAGAAGAAAATTTGGTTCTCGTGAACTCCACTCCGCCGTCAATTATTTTACTTGTCACAATCCTGTCACATTTCAGATTATCTATTTATGGACAACTCCACCATTTATTATTCTTTGGTAAGGAAGTTTGATGGTTGCAGTGGAAAACAAATAGTTATTTCTGTATCTAGTGAGCGAAATCCTACTTTAGTGATCGATAATTGATTTTTCAAACGAGGCTCAACCAATAATCGAGATCACTGAAGTATTTCGCGCACGAGTGACACACAATTTTTTTCTACAAACGTCGAAAACATTGTGCTAAAATGAGTAATATGCTTTGCTTCATTCATACAAATAGTGTTGAACTGGCTTCGAATGTTTTTCCAGATCAAGAAATTTTGTTTAATCACTTGGAGCGCACGAATGGAAATTGAGCGTACCTAGGGAGGATGAGGGGCGGAGGTAGGTGTTGGAATTTGTCTTGAACTTCTGTAGGTTATTAGCTGTTGGGAATACTTCCATTAGCAAATAATTCTAGAGTTTCGTCGTTTTATAGACAAACGAGTCTTGGTACAGTATTGTTCGATATTTTTCGAAGTTAACGACCAAGGGATATGCTGACTGGGCCTGTCGTGTTGGTCTGACTGATATTGCTAGTGATGGATTTATAGCAGAGATTTCTTAGAAACATTCACCGTGGAAGTATCGATACAAAAATTGAAGGTCGCCGACTTCCCTACAATGTTCTTATGGGGCTGAAGAGACAGTGAGGGTGGCATCACCTACCAGGCAAATGACTTCTTTTTTTGGATGTATAATGAATTGATATTTATCATACAGGACGTGGAAAGAAATTCTAAATTGAAAAAACCTAATGATGAATCTGCCTGCCTGTTTGTGAGAGATATAATTCCCAAATCACTGATACGAATGAGTTTTTCGGAAGTTCCAAGCTCATCAAGATCGGAGTTTTCACAAGTATACTTCTCCTATGCGTTTCAATTTTCATTTCAATACTGAACATATTGGTAAGTTATATTTATAAATCATAATACATCATATTATTCTATTCAATTTGAGAGATTATGTCAATTCTCAATTTCAGAGTATTTTTTGATATTTAATGCTCTCTGTTGAATATTCGGAATGCTATTATTGGCATTTTTTTATATCAAGGAGAATGCAAATTCTCTATTTCTGGGGATTTTGTTTTCAAATTCTCATCGTGTGTGTTCAATAGATATAATTCAATCTGAGAATATTCATTTTCAAGACTGATGAGACCCAAGAGCATCAGAGTATGTTTGGGTGCTGAAGCCCATACATGAAAACAGTATACCAAATCTTGCTGTAACTGTGCTATGTAGACCATGTGGAGCCTTTGAGGTTTGAAGTAAATTTTCGCACGGAGCAAGAATTCGAGTATTTGTGAAGCAGCTTCTCCGATGGATCGGACATGATTTTCCCAAGAGAGAGTATTGCTGATGGTGAAACCGAGTATAGGTATGATGGTCTTGGTGAAAATGGTGATACCAGACATCGTTAAATCAGGCATACTGAGTTCCGCCTCTCCAGAGAGAATAAAGGCTTGAGTTTCGGTGACGTTGAATTCAACTAGGTTGCTGGTTCCCCTGGCTGTAATTACCGCAAGATCTGCATTGACAGCATTGGCCTGCCTACGTTACGAGTAACGAGTTAATAGGAATTCTAGAAGAGAACGCAGTATGGCCTGCAAGTAGATCGTTGATATGAAGGAGGAACGATGTTGGTGCCAGAATTGATCCTTGTGGAACGCCAGTATTGATCCTCGTGGAATGCTGAAATCGATGGCAATGGTATGCACTAAATGAAGCAATCAGCCTGAAAGCAAACTTGATGAATAATGGCACAGCTGACGTAGTAGTTTGTGGAGCAGTCCTTGGAGCCAAACACGGTCGGATGCCTTCGATGTATCTTAGCTACGGCTGGATATTCAAAATATTTTTTCATTGATGCTTGCCATATATAGGTGACGAAGGCGAGTAAATCTCATTTGATATTTGGTATCGAAAGCCATATTGTCTATAATCAATGATTCCTGAGTTTTCCAGATATTTCATGAGTTCAATGTTGATGGCTTCCTTCATCACGTTGGACATGACTGATAACAGGGCAAATGGCCTATAGTGGTTGGCAGGCTTGTTTCCTCTTATGAGGATTGGCCCGACTCTAGCTATTTTTCAGCAAGATGAGGAAATACCCAACTTGAAGGAGATGGAAAATTGCTTGCAGAGAATCGGTGTCAATTCTGGTGCACACTTTTTGTGAATAATGCGTTTACTTCCTTCAGGACCATTGGAGTTATTCGTTTCGGGACCGAGCAGGATCCTGATAGTGCATTGACGGATGACAGGTACTGTGACTATGGAAATGAATTGGAATTTGTTGACAATCATTTCATAGTGACAGCTGCTGACCATTATCGCAGAGGGACTATTCTCCTAGTGCCTGATATCTCTAACTGTGAAATAATGAAAACTTTGAGGGACGATGAAATAAGCAGTACTCTACCTAACTGCGGCTAATTCAGTAATTGCAAATTTCCTACAGGAGAAAACGAGGCGCCAGTATGAGAATACATATCAGCTATTGAAAGAGTGGTATGAAGCGAATAAAGCAAGAAAAATATGCTGTTGGCATTATTTGCAAAGAGGTCTAAGAAGTCGGAGAGTTTTACGTCATGGGCAATTAATTCTATGTTGAAAGCTACACTTAATGTTGAAAAAAGCGTGGGTATTGCGAGATTGGGAATGTTCTTCCATTTCGCGATCTGTAGTTTCAAACTCCTTATACTTTGAAAAAAAATCTTTATAACAGTGCAACTTCTTCTCCATGTGAATTCAAGTCAATTTCTGAAAGAAATAATCGTCAGAAATTCCAATTTCATCATTTTGTTTTATAAGATTGATAATCACTTGTCGTCCTTGAATTAATATATCGAAAACGATAGTCATTTGTCATTTACATGAAAACTTCTGAGACGATTTGAGATCCAGATGAGAATTATTTTTCAGTGTAAGTCATAACACCAAATATTGGTTCACCGACTAGCGGCCATGTGATGGTAAAACAAGAACATTCAAATCTGACAGTCAATCAGAAGAAATCATCGTGAAAAGGATTGGAAGTTGAGACTAAAAAGCGAAACCAAAATCGAAGTGATGTGATGATATCTACTAAGAGGAGCTCTAGAATATCATCAGAAAAGCAGAAGTACAACGATCACCATGAAACACGCATCCTGGATCATTCTCGAACATCCCAATGATTATAATTGGTGTTAGAAGTGGGATAATCCACTGCAACAATGAAAGAACTGAACGAGTAGAAAGGAGTAGACTTGAAACGTGAGTTAGAGAAGAGGGATTCCGACACATCAGTGATCAAGGTAACACTTCAGCATCTTCTTAAAAATCATGTGGTTAGCGTCGGTCGAATTCCAGAGACGTACACCTTCGAGGAACTAGCCTCAGCGCAATCGATGTTGGCTAGGATTCCGAAAAAGAAAACGACCCAGCCTCAGGATATTGCGGTCCAGATGATGGCTCGTCAGGAAAGAATCACAAACCAGATGAGGGCTCAGCAAGAGGAGATGTCGACTCAGAAAGGCAAGATCGCAGCTCAGCATAGCAGCTCAACGACAAGATATGGCTGCTCACCAGAGGAGGTTTCCAGAAAAGATGACAGCTCAGCAAGATATGATTGCGGCTCAGATCTCAGCATAATGGCAAGGGGAATTGGCTCAGATGTTGGCTCAAACGAAGAAGGTACTAGCTCAGTTTCATACCCAGCAAGATCCGATTTGCCTCTCAGATTTCATCCTAACGAGAAAAGGAATCTGCTCAGGTTTCCGCTCATCAAGAACAGATCGCGGCTCAGCAGAACAAAAAAGCTCAGATCTCTATCGAATTCACTACTCAGATGGAAGAAGTTGTGACTGCAAATGAAAAGTTGCAGCTGGTGATGAATGAACTCAAGGTGCAATCTCGGAGAACAGCTGCATTGTGAATGTCAGAAAATGGTCAACAACTTGCGACGGAAGCGAGAGTAGGATCATATCCAGTGATTACAACCAGCCGAGTGAAGCCAAATGGGCAAATTGGGAAGGAGTTCGAAAGAGCATCCAAAGCTTATGGGTGGACATCGATGGACAAGGTGTTGGCTCTCACAATAGCTCTACAGGGTGACGCACTGATCATCCTGCAAACCATTCTAGAAGGTGGAGCCGATAGCTACGATCATCTCGACAATCGCCTCGATATACGGTATACGGAACATCTGCAACAAGTGTTTCGAACAGAGATGATGAACCGTCGACATGAAGCTAACGAAAGTCTGCAGGAGTTCGAAGTGGACGTGAACCGGTTGGTTCATTGTGCCTCACCGTCGACCCCCGAATCCCTAATGGAATGCTTGGATGTTCGAACGTTCGTAGATGATTAACAAGATATCGAGATGCAGAAAGCAGCTGACTCGACCAGCAGACCTATCTAGTGCTCTGGCACCTGCGATTGAGATCGAGGCCACAACAGAAGCAACACGAGAAACAACATCGTTTCGTACCTTGGATGACAACAAGTTGTAAGCTGGGAGTCACAGCCAAGATATTACTGGAGACCTTATCAGCGCCATCATTTCGAAGAACTGCAGGAAAACTAGAGGGAGCAGATCTGAAGAGACTAGCTTCGACTCGTCATCCTCGAGACTATCACATCATTGTGGCATCCCTACACCAGCGTCTACATAGAAGATTATGAACTCAAGATGGCGTCGGAGAACTGCAACAGGTGACGCTGCCACCGTTCATGAGGTAAAATATGTGGATATATAGATCGGGACCATCAAATTTCCACATCGAGATATCATGGCAGATATTGAAGAAGATGTTCATCTGGAAATAAGAACGATGGGTGCCCACAGATTCAAACTAGACTTCATAAGCAGAACACTCATGGTAGGTACCAAAGAGGTCTTCTTAGAGTAGCGGCGGGGGTAACGTTAAAAGAGCATGTGCTTTGACCGAAACGGAGCAAGACCATTGTAACAGTTTTGAATTGGAGGGTCATCGAATCAAGGCAGTCCCATCATCATGGAACCCGGTAACCATGACGAAGAGGTCAGACAAGAAATCCTAGTCGGAAAGGCGGTACTGTTAGGAGGCAAGTATAAAGAACTCGTCTCTGCTGCAAGCAACTCACTCAATAATCGACAAAAGAAAGAGTTGAAGGAGCAACTGGAAAGGTATGAAACTATTCACCTACCTACTAGTGGAGAAAGAGGAAGAACCAACATCGTGAGTCACAAAATCGATACAGAAGATACCAAACCGATTCGTCATCCAGCCTGTAGATTGCCACAGGTGAAGCGAAAAATAGGAGCCAAGATTATTTGGGATATGGAACATGACGGGGTAATCGAGCCATCCAATATTTTTCAAGCTTCACTAGTGGTCCTAGTTAGGAAGAAAGATAAAACACCCGACTCTGCTTGTACTATCGCCGATTGAACAACTTGACGGAGAAAGACTGCTATACTTTGCCTCGTATTGACAACACACTCGATACTTTGGCAGAATCAAATCTTTTCCACATTTTGGATCTGGAGAGTGTATATTGGCAACTGAAAATGGACCCAGCAGACAAAGAGAAGACAGCATTCACCATCGGCAATGGGTTATGACAATACAAATTTATGCTTTTTGAAATCTGCGATGCTCTGGCCACTATTGAACAATCATGACGAATCTATTGAGAAGACTCTCATTAATGACATGCCTGGTTTTTTTGGTCGATGTCATCGTGATCGGTTGAAGTTTTGAAGAACATTTGGCTAACCTAGAGGGAGTTCCCAACATACTTCAGGCTGCAAACCTCACGCTTGATAGGGAGAAATGTTATCTGCAGAAACGGATCAACTACTTGGGACAAGCGATAGCCAGTACCAAAAGGTGAGCGCCAACTCAGGAGCTTCCTTGGACTCTGTACTCATTATCGATGTTACGTCCGGATATTTCCAAATATTGCAAAGCCTCTGAATCACCAAGGAAGCACGCCACACTCACTAGGATTCAGATTGATAGGCCGCCTTTGATACTCTGAAAGAACGCTAGGCAGCAACACCGATTTTTGGGTATTTACTTCCACAAGGACAATTGATTCTCAACACAGATGCCAGCAATATTGGCATTGAAGGAGTTTTTTCGCAGTATCAAGATGAACAAGAGTGAGTCATCAGTCATTTCAGCAAGATGTTATCAAAGACCGAACGATACTACTGCGTCACTAAAAGGGAACTATCGGCTATGGTTGAATCGATGGAGCACTTCTATAAGTAATTCTATAGATAAAAATACTCCCTCAGGACGGAACACGCCGCATTGAAGTCGCTTCTCTGAATTCCAAAAACCCCGAAAGCTAGCTCGTAGCTCGTTGAATCGATATGCTTCAGGAATATGACTTCGGGATAGCACATCGAGGGGGTACAGGCCATAAGAATGCAAATGCATTATCCAGGAGATCATGTCCACCTGGAGTGCTCACATTGTATTCGTTTTGAGGATGAGGAAGCAGCTCTCTGCTGAATCACCGTTATCAATGGAGATTGGTTGCCTGCGATAATAAAGAAAGAGCAAGAAAACGACCCAGAACTTCGAAGGCTTCAGGAATAGGAGGAAGCGAACCGCCGCCTACTTCGCAATGAGTAGCATCATCTCCACAGACCTTGAACGTATATGGAGTCAGTGGGACTCCTTTATCATCTGCTGAAGAGAAATTTTGTCAGCGATATCGGGTCGATGCAGTTGTTGGTTCTCTGGAGCCAAGTGTCGGAAGTACTTGAACTGCAGTGACGACGTCAGGGGTGAATGCACCGTATGCTTCGACAGCAATGAGCCATGGGAACCCATAAGACATTACAATGTTTCCTTTCGAGAAAATTGCCATGAATATCACAGTACTGTGTTCAGTGATCGATGAAAAAAATAAATACATCCTTGTCTGCATGGACTGTATCGCCTGTAACCTACTTTAGACAATTTTTTTCTGAGATGGTAAAAAAAAATCAAATATTGCAAAAATAGTTATCAAGGCACAGCAGCTTTTCATCTGGTGAGCTATGATCATGAGTTCGAGACTTTGTTGAAATACTGGGGGGCGCCACTTAGTTTGTAACAGAATAAAAAACCAAGAAAATATAATAGATATTATCAACCTCAACTACTTCCCTGAAAGAGAAAATAATTGAAACACTGTGTGAACTCAATGGTGGTTTAATTATATGTTAATAGTAAAACCCAGGTTAACATTTACATGGAGTAATCACTACACTTAAGTTTTCCAGGATAAAAAACATTATCAGAATCAGATTCACAATCACTGATATGAATTATGTGTGAATTCCCTTTCATAGATCTATAACAGGGCGAACAATTTGTGTCAAAATATGTATGATAAATGTGAAGAAATGTTAAATGTCAACTTGTAATTGAATGGTATATTTAAGTATGACTCAAGCTGATAATCATAATCAGAGGCTGGTATATGGTAATTTAATAGGAAGACAAAAACAAAAAACTGGGCATTTTAGCTCTTACTCTCATGTTCAATTCTACCATGAATGTGGAACCAGGATGTGAACCGGCTGGTGCACCTCAGCCACAATGGGGTCCAACTCCAACCTGCAGGTGCTCTGTCAAGGCCTGCAGAGGAGACTGCAGTAGAGACTGCGGAGACTGCTGCGGAGACTGCGGATACTGCTGTTGAGACTGCGGAGACTGCTGCAAAGACTGCAGTGGAGACTGCTGCGGAGACTGCTGCACAGACTGCAGTGGAGACTGCAGCGAAGATTCCGGAGTAGGCCTAGTGGTACTCCCAGCAGGTTGATACCAAAGTATCAGCCGGTCAAATCGAGTAAGATCGCAGAGGTCGACATGGTCAAACTTGACTAGCCCAAAGGAGACGTCAGCCACAACCGAAGTCGAGGCGTCGGACAAAATGCCCCACGAGGTAACTGGTAGGGTATCCGGTAAGGCCCACAAATCTGCGGCAATATACCATATTTATAGCCACCCGAATAAAAATACACCCTAGGATTTTATCCCTATCAGGTTTGACACTTACCCCTAGAATCAGGACAGGCCTCACTACCACTAAAGTTTCCCGAATCAAAGTGCTGGGTCTGCATCGTGTAGCGAACCATGATGGTGCCAGAGGAAGTGAAGGGACGACCCCACCAATTTAGGAAGGGCTAACTCCTGCGCCTTCTAGAATTTTCCCAACAAAATTCTAACAATAAAAAAACTATGAAATCATCTGCGCAACTTGAAGTATCGAAATTAACAGGAAACGTTGCTCACGTGATGATCATCCTCGTCTATGATTGGTCGGCTCCGGCGGTACTGCGGCAACCTATACGAGACTAACCGATCGATTCCGAGGCCCGAAACCCCACAAAACACCAATCATATGACCACGGAACGAATCGGAACATAGCCAGTACATAGCCTCAGTTCACGATACTACGTCATCGTACTCCAACGGAACCAATGGAACAACCTACACCAGTGAGTTCGCAGCTTGTTCGCAGCCCGCAGACTTTTTGCATTACTTGATACCACGACTCGTATGTCATTGCTCGTATGCACGAGTACAGGTGAGTGACATGACATGACATAACCCAGTCATTACTCTCAAATGTCAAAATACTACAAATAAATAGTATCGACACAACATCATCAATATAAATTGTCAATACTTAACAATATTCTTGAAATACATAAGACCATAATTCAAGGTGAGCGAAATTGCCTTTCAACTGTAAGAGTGCTTTTCTAACCAAAATAATTACCATTTGAAATTTGTTTCAAGTTTACCATCATACTCATTTATTTCTAGGTGGAAGCAAATCAAAAAGACATCAATACATCTTTCCAAGAATCAGCTAATAGTATTGGTGAGTAACTTACAACCTTATCATTAATGTTGTATACTTATTATTGTTGTATACTAATATGTTTTGATATTTTTAGATAAAGGACCACTCTACACTCTGGACCATTCAAAGTAGAATACATCAAATACTTTAGTGCCATGTACTTGAAATTTGAATAAAAACATTACACACAGTGTGAGTGCTTGTTCAGTGGTTGACATTGAGAAACATCCTCAAAACACTTGACAATCAATGAACTTCACCAAGGAACTGAAAATTTGAGAAGAAAGGTTAATTTTCATGTTACACACCAAGTGGGTGGAAGCATTTGCAATCCCTAACCAGGAGGCCGTAACTGTCGCTGATGCCCGACTAAACTAACTCATCAGTCGTTTTGAAGTACTTTTGGAACTTCATTCTGATCAAGGCCGAAACTGCGAGAGTTCCCTAACCAGGAGGCCGTAACTGTCGCTGATGCCCGACTAAACTAACTCATCAGTCGTTTTGAAGTACTTTTGGAACTTCATTCTGATCAAGGCCGAAACTGCGAGAGTGAAGTATTCCAGGAGATGGGTTGAAAGTTAAGAATTTAAAAGACAACTACAACTCCATCGCAACCGCAGATAGATGCCTTGGTGGTAGATCAGCACCGACAAAATTCGGACCAAAATCTCCCTTCCTCCTCAATGGCCTACAGATATGCAGTATAGGAATCTGGAGAACTGATTTTGGCGAACTTATTATTCGGACGAGATATTAGGCTTTCATGTGACTTGGTCTTCTGATGTAGACCTGTACAAATCTGATGAAGAAGATGAACGCTCTAATCTGAAAATCGCCAGCAATTGCATGAGAGACCGATACCACGTAAGAATTGGGGGTGCAGAATACGCAACTAAAGGGACCGAGAGAAGAAGAGAGAAGATCGATGATGTGATCTACCGCATCAGTGAAGTACTCAGTAGCAAATCAAGAGTCGTTTATTTCAACAGCCTAACATCATTCGAGGGAAGACAAGATCAACAAGTGCAACGAATTTGTCCGGAAGGAGAATCGCTTCTATTCGAAGGATTCATTGAGACATACAGTGGTTAACCGAAAGCAAGGTTTGCCGTCACCAAGGAAGATCACTGCGACCTTTTCGCCACTCCTGGTTACTACACACTAGCTCACTGCATCGCCAAGGATCTTCAATTGTGTTGAGGAATTGCCAACAAGTACATGAAGTAATTCTGAATGTTGGAGGTGCTTCATCAAAATGGTCCATTTGTCAGTCGAGCACTAGAAGAAGAAGAAGCAGATATTGACCCTGGAGGAGAAATCCATCTGTTTTATCTAACAACAATAGGAATATCTTCTCAGAAACTTACTTACAAGGACCTCTGGGATACGCTACTCGACCTACAAAGCGCAATACCCAAGAAAGACATAAAGAAGATAGCTGTTCCAAACCTGGCTTGTGGTCTGGATGGTTCGAATTGGAGAATCGTAAAAAACATGTCGAAGGTTGTCTTTCGATTCCTTGAAGTTGAAGTTCTGGTATGCTGCAGGAACTTCAGAGAGAATTCAAGAGAACAGACAGTGCCATGCTACTTCAACCGTGCTTCACGTTGTAGAAATCAAACCAGTTGTCCATACCTATCAAAACGGGCAAAGTGCATTCCAGGAGGGACGCGTTCTGAGGAGGGGCAGTATTATGATATCCTCCTTGAACATCATCAGCATGGCAGGAGTACAAAGAGCACCCTATCAGACTCGCCCTGGATCATTATCGAACATCTCATGAACCAGCGTATTTCCCAACACAATTATGAGTCTCGACTACACATACCGTGACAGAAGAAGATTCTAAAATCATTCCCGAATAATGAATGAAACAACTAGAGAAAGATATCGTTCTGAGATGCTTCTAGAATGAAAGAAGGGACGGAAGATCATTCGAAAATGTTTAACAAGCAAAACCTGCCAAACTCACATCTCAAAAAATATAAGACGGTTCTATTCAAATAGTTGTGGATTCAGTAGTAGGAATTGATAAAGACCAACTCAGGTGATCCATCTTACAGTGGAGTGTAGGCAATAGGACAGGAGAAATTCATACAGTCTACTCCACCAAAACGATACTTTAATGTAATATCAATTCAAAGGGGGGACATGTTTCGAAGCTTCAAAGCTTCATCATCAGCTTTAATAGTTACATAGGAGCACTGAAGAGAAAAAAGGTGAAATGTCAGACTAAATACTTCAACAACGATAGTTCTACTAAAAACTCACCTGTTGATTGATAAACTTTATTACAGATATTTGAACTTTTCTAACCATTTTCTTGTTAATCATCAACCACAGCCAACTTAATTCTTTTCATTAACTTACTTTGGTCCTGTTTCACTTAAAATCAGAAATATCTTAAGTAAGAAACTCAATAACAATAATTCCACACAATTTACTTTTTCTTTCAAAACTTCAAACAATCTTAGATCTTCACTAGTCAATACCAAGGACTTGATACCGGATTTTGACAAATCTGGTGTCTACTTCTTGGCTTGCTCGGAACCTGATTGTAATGTTTGTTATGTTGGACAGACGGGTCGCAAATTCAGAACCAGAATCACAGAACATGTCCGCACCATTGATATAAATTTTGAAAAAGAGTTTATCAACACTAATTCTGTATTTCCCAATCACGTAGTTAATGCAAAACACTCTTTCGATCCAAATTCAGATTTAAAATTTTTACACTTTTGTCATAAAAGCAAAAAACTCAATCTACTTGAAAGTCTAGAAATCCATAGAGCCCTAAATAATCGTGAAATGACTTGTATTAATGAACAATCTAACTTTGACTGTTTCAAACTTTTTAACTCTCTTAGTTTTATCAAGACACATTAAAATTTAGTAATATTTCCCCGATTCAATATATAAAGTCTCATGAATTTTCTTTTCTTCTTCAGTCACCACTATTATTCAAGTTCACTTTAGGCCCACCTCGGTTCTCAATACACTCCCTCATCTCTATGCCTTTTCATTGTCTACACATTTCTGTTCACTATTTGATGTCCCATGTCACTCTCTGTCACTTCGTGTCAATGCCATTCCTCTTCTGTTCTGTATTTAATTCTGAATTGTTCTGAGATTCAATTTCATATTTGACAGATTGACTCCTCATTTCTCATCTAACCTTCGGCATGTTTAGATGATTACTTAATTTAGAGTTTTTGGATTGTTAACCTTACTACAACGATGTTTCACTTCACCGTACCTTAACAAAGGTGTTCCGCAGTTTGCGGCCCTAAAAAACTTTTTTTCCATGTAACAGTAATTTATTCTTCACTACTTTTTTGGTTATAATTAATATGTAAACACAACTTTTTTCCTCCACAACAGGTGAGTTTTTAGTAGAACTATCGTTGTTGAAGTATTTAGTCTGACATTTCACCTTTTTTCTCTTCAGTGCTCCTATGTAACTATTAAAGCTGATGATGAAGCTTTGAAGCTTCGAAACATGTCCCCCCTTTGAATTGATATTACATTAAAGTATCGTTTTGGTGGAGTAGACTGTATGAATTTCTCCTGTCCAATTGATAAAGATATGCATAGGTAGTTCATGAGCAAAGAGGCATCATTGTAGGACGTTGAAAGATTTCGCAGTTTTCCATTCTATCCCAACTGGCCATAACAACATATACAATAGTCAAAACTACATTACGCTTTGCGATTTCAATGTGTAATTTGACAGGTGTTTTTTGTTACCCAATGAACAGTAACAGTTACACAGAACAGTAAGAATTCTTATGAGGATCGTTGACATCACCTGCATCAGTTTCAAGAAATTGAAAAGATTCCTCCAACCTCTACTTTCGTCGCTGAAAAGACTTTTATTTTCAATTTGCACAAACTCTCACTTGATTATAAGCTCATTTACCTCACTTTCTACTGATTCTTGAGATTACTTCACATTTACTGCCTTTCCACAATATTCAACATTGATGATACATTAACTCACCCTTGCAATCAAACAATAATTTCACTGTAATGTATTCTGCACCCATAAGAAACAACGTCGATTGTTCAGGCAAGTATTTCTTTAGAACGAATCAATACTTGGAGAAGGCTGTGAATTGCTTATATACTAGGTCTGATCTTAGAAAGTTTTGTGTGACTTTGGAATCAAATATTCACGAAATGTAGGTTCTGAAAAACCAACCATTTTTGGATGGGTAGGTATGTTCTATATAAACGACTTTTATTAAAATAGACATGATATTTACATGCTGCCAGTTTCTTGTTTCAAGATATATGGATGATATTCCCCAGCAAACACATCTGTTATATTCACATCACTGTTATATGAAATCAACGGAACTGTTTTATATAGAATATTTACGTAAATATTCCATAATACTTCTGAAATATGTGAACCTCCTATTTATATAAAATATTTACGTAAATATTCCGTAACAATTCTGAAATATGTGAACCCCATAATTATATAAAAATATAACGTAACTATGATGTAAATGATATGTGACAATTTGATATCGATATAAAAGCTTATATGATAGCTACATGACTTTACTAGGACTTTCGGCCGTGAATTCTCTGCAGACTTGATTCTGCGTCAATTAAGGATATTCGTTGGGATGATCAGTACCCGTGGTCTCGCGCTGTAATGTTCCCCCACCGCGATGATTATTATTTTTCGCTCTCGCACTGTAGCGTTTCTCCGTGACCACTCTGAGGTTATGAGTAATGAGTAAAGACTTGGAGACTGAAAGCATTTTTAGTATTTTCTTACTATTCCCAGTGATTTTCTTGTTTCCACCAATTTTCTGCGCTGTAGTGGTCCCCCATCCCACATGCCCAATTCCTATTGGTCGACTACTTTGAGGTTATGAGTTATAATTATAAGTGAAGACGAGACTCTATGACGAGACCATAAACAAACTACACTGAAGGCATTTTCGGTATTTTATAACTATTTCGAGTGTTTTTCTTGTTTCTACCTGCTGTGTTTGATGAATTAAACTAAACTAAAAGTGTTAATAAGAATAAGTGGAGGTTAGTGAGAATAAAACATGCCTCGAGATCTTCCTAACCTCTGTGAAAACAATAAGAAAGAAATAGTTACATATCTATCCTGGACCTCTTAAATATGCCTAGAATAAATGATGAATCTGGTAGGTATTGAAAGAATCCGAGGTATAATCTGGTCAAACTCCAATTTTCATATGAAATTGAACAAAAGCCAGTGATTGATTATGATGGCTGATGAAAACCCCAGTGAAAACCCCAAAGTGCCTCACATTCTGGATTAAAGTTATTATTATTGGTTATGGAAATTTAATCATTTTGTCAGTGATTATTATTTTTTGTTTCATAAATAAGTTCATGAAGAACCCCAATAAGATGAATCCTGAAATGTATACTTTTTCAGGTAGGTACATCTTTTCAAACCTCAAGGTGGTAAAGATGGGAGAGACTATCTATATAGGGGCCACACAATGTTCCTGGTAAGGGCAGAGAGGGGAAACATTGAAGTCAGAGATTTGAAATCAATCGAAATATCATTATCTGGTGATATATATTTTAGATCTTAATTTGAAAAATGAAGAACAAAGCAATATTTTTTCAGACTCCATCATTATCACACACCCTTCGATATCTTACTCTGATAGATAAACCAGCAGGAAGGTGGTTCTGATTTAGTCACCAGAGGTTAAATGGAGGGTTGAATTGGGAGATCAAGAAGAAAGATATAATTTGATTACTCACAATTTTGATTTTTTGAACTTTTGAAGTATACATAAATGGTCTCACTATTTTCAAAGAAAAATAAAGGTCATGTTTTTCATTCGATAGTTGATGTTGTTTTATCATCTTCTATTCAGGACATTCCATTTTATTCGATTTGAACATTATTCAGTCTACAATTTTTTGACAATTTTTTTGTTTTAAAGTTAACAACTGATCAATTATACTGTGTACTATAAAGCATAATATTTGGAACAGAAAGTCTTGGAAATTTTCGAGCAGAGTTTTTTTGTACATGAGGAGAATTGAAGTGAATACTGAATGATATAGGAGATAATAAACCATCAAGCATTTTATGACTAATCTGTCTCTGTTACATTTTCCCACACAATCAAAAATTGCCAAATAACTTCTTTTTCACACTAGCCCACTTCCAACTCTCATGCACATTTCTATAACCATATATCATCATCAGTAATATCAGTATAGATATTATTGAGTGTAGAGTTTGGATCACCTACTGAGATGATTGTACTTAGTTATCAATATGTGCATAATATATGCCTGTGAAGTGAGTTAGTGAAGTGAAGAGGTTATTCGTGAAATTCCGATATTCATTTCTGATATTAGTCAAGTAGTTTCATCAATATTATATTAAAATGGAGTCATATTTGTAGCTGACATTTTTACATAATAGGGATGTACATTTTACATAACATCTAGAGAATGTTATGTAATATTTATGTCAGTTTGTTATATACGTAACATCTTATTTATAAAAATGAAATTATATAAAATATATATAAAATAGTGACATAATTGTTACGTAATAATCATGTAGTATTTGTGGCGGACATTTCGCCATAACAGTGATGTAGGTCTTACATAACATAGTTACATGACACGTATTGCCAGTTATGTAACACTTATGTCAATTTTACATAATTGTGTTTGCTGGGTCCAGTCTCTAAGTAAGAAAAAATTTGCTCGATGAGATTGAGTATGAATGCCTTTTTTCCATTTTAATTTTTCTGAGACGCAGGGTATAACATGAAGTTATAGTCATGTTGTAGCCATCTACTGGCAAAGCTCTAAGGTAGGATCCAGAGATCGCGGCACACACTGTATGGCACTGCCATCTATACTCAGACGTACAGACCCCTACGTCTATACGCTACAGAATGGTACTACAAGTAAACCACTCTGCTGACAATTGGGGCAACTCTGTTCATCCTGGATCTCTTAGTTATGAGATCTAGCAGTTTAATCTTCCTTATCTAACCCTGCTTACTCTTAACTATGATACGACTTCAAACGTGCTGATTCTTCAAAAACATTATCTGTGAGCTGATTAAGTAAGAGAGAAATCCTAGTTCTCTTAGTCAGCTTAATGGCTGCTAGATCAGAAATCTCAGAGTTGAAATCGACGCACATAAAGAGAGAGAGAGAGAGAGAGAGAGAGAGAGAGAGAGAGAGAGAGAGAGATAGATCCTGTATTCTGAAACTTTTGAATGATTGACTAGCAAAGTGTTTTGAAGTGTCTTTTCCAGATATCAGGGAAAAGGGTACGCACTATTTCAAAGAATTCGTTCGACCAAACGTCGTATTCATTATTGTACTACAAGGAAATGTGGTTACCTTTTCCCTCATATTTTCAGTGCCTCTGATGAGATTTTGTTCATTTCTGAATTCTCGGATCATCTAATCAATTCTGCTGGAAATCCAGAAGTCTCCAACTGAGCTAAAATGAACAGTTTTAGAGATAGTTAACCGAAAATAGCAGATCATCGAAGAAGAACATTTTCTTTTACTATCGGAACTGGTGAAAATAACACTCGGAGGTTATGCATGCGTTGCAGTGGTATAAAAAAATATGGAATGGGAAGTAACAAAAATCGCCTGTGGAACGTCACTGGATGGAACAGCAACACACAGTGAATCGCCAGAATCAACAATCAAGAATTTCAGAGAAAAAATCAGTAGCTGCATCTGTTGCTTCAGAATGTGATCGATAACAATATTCTACATTCCGATTCACAACAGGCGACTGACTTTGCCTATTACCTTGTCTGGGGATATACTCAACGTTACAGCAACTAATAGTCTCCACATTAGATAGGTACTTCAAGTAAAATAACATTATTCCAAGCTCCAAGTTTACTGCAACTACTATATGACTGCATAATATAACTGGTCTATAAACCAAGGTAGTGAAAACAAGAAAGATTCGATGTGCACGACTACTGCCTCTTGTAACAACAAAGTAGTAGCACACGTCCGACTGCTCCGTGGCTCATCTGATAGATAGTTGCTGGGTCGGGCCAATGAAACCACTATCGTCGAGTTTTATCAGTAAAGATTCGATATATTTATGAAAAAACCAAACAAGGTTTCTTGTCTCAGGAGGAGAAGCACAACATATTATGATCTGATATTCAACATACCACTACAGATATCATGAGTTTTCATAATTAGAGCATGTACTGATACCACACTCGAGGGTGAAGTATATCAATTAATCAATAGTTATCAACATATATGGTGATAAGGGGGTACATCGAAATTGCTGATTGCTCAGGTTGGGGTCCTATAATTTGATTGATTGCCTGAATAAACCTTCAGCGCAGAAAATAGATTGGTGACTGTATATGTAGGTTAAATGGTTGGTAATTATACCTGAACACAGATGAACAAGTAGGTCTGGGTACAATTTACAATCAAATCGATATGCGCCTAATGTACAATGTTCGATACACAGTTTTCACTTAGATGATCTTCTTGAGCTATGGTTCAGCTCTAGGGGGCAACAGCCATAGTCAACTGTGCTAGATATATAAAACGGTAAAGGTAGGTAGGTGGTATGGTATCTGGTACTCGTAACTGGTCGTGTACAACACCAATAGGTTAGGCAGAGGAACAACTTGATACTCCAGATCGCCAATATTACTCCAGACTCAAGAAGGAGTGGTAAAAGACAGACTGGCTAAGGATATACCAGTTACAGCCATATGTAGGGCACGAGTTCTGATTAGAATTTAATAGGACCCCAGAACAACAGGAACAAGGGCAGGAACCAAAAATCTTCTCAAAATGTTGAATGAAGAACACTTGTGTGGATGTAAGGTTTATGTTGTAGGAATCGTCAACATCAGTCTGCCAGTACACTAGATCTCACCAGCAATCCTGATCCATATAGAATAGGAGTTTGTGCCCCACTTGGAAACTCTGACCACACCCTCATATCCACAACCTGCTCTTTCCATGTACCATCCAGTACCACAATTCCTACCCGTCTTATGTTTTATTACAATTCGGACGACTGGAAAAGTCTTCGTATGTTTTTTCAGCGTTTCTATGGAAAAGAGTTTGTTTCTCCTCAGCAGATCCGACACGATGTGCTGGGACAATTTCTGAAATCATCATGTTGGGGATGCAAACCTACATACCGAACACTGCAAGGAGAACATATTTTGACAAGGCCTGGTTCAGAAAAAATTGCTCTGTCGCTTCCAAAACAGGAAGCATTCCATCGATGACAGAAAAATCCAGGCCCTGAGACTAGAGCAGAATATGTCGTTCGTTTTGGTCCTTCGCCGAAGCTGTAGAAAGAAACTTCACTTCCAGCTCGTTTCCTCCTCTAACCAAGAAAGATGGAACACTAGTCACAGCTGCCCAGGAGGAAACCAACATTTTTGCGCATTTATCTGCTGGAAATTCCACTCTGGGTTCAACGGAAAAACAAACTCCAAACATAACGCCAACTGACAGTCATATGCCCGAGATCACCTCTCACAAACGAACTATAGGCGACTGAGATTAAGATCGTAGCGCCAGAACGGCGAATGTCGGTACTACTCTATGGGCCATTGACGGATTGTTTACATTGTTTGGTAATGGTGTTTATGTTCATTTCGTTTTGAGTTTTCAAACGTCCAGCTTTGTTATTTGTCTATTTTCGAACTTTGTATTTTCCAGCGGTCTACTGTGTTTTGATTGAGGACTATATTATCTCTGTTCAACATTAGATAACCTCCCTACCTCTAGTTGAACTTCATATATACCAACATGCATAGGCTGCAAGTTTTTATCATTATTGAACAATAATTCTCATGAAAACCTGTGTGGGATGTTGCGATTTCCAATTCGAATATATAGCTGGGATATTCCCCTGATAGTGCATGTTATTTTTAAAACAAAATCCAGCAAACTTTTTGGGAATAAAGTGTTCTTTGGAAGGTGAATTTAGGTAAACAGTTTCTACTTGATTTTTTACAACATAATCATCGAAACCCTGCTGTTAAAAATTCTACTGTTCATGAGTAAAGATATAATAATCAGTTTGAAATTCGTTTGTTCTTTTACCACCACCTCAAGAAGTAGGTATTATATTCATAATAGACATACATTTGAAAATATAACTATAGGTATGAGTAAATTTTCAGTGAAGTGTAAAGAACAATATCTCATTATGTTCAGACACTTTACACTTTTTCCAATCTTCAAGTTATGAATCCACACCTTTCTCCTACCGATCACTTCCTTGTTTCCCAAATTATTAGTTTCAAATACAAATTCAGACTGTCCTGATTTTTGGAAGGAATGAAAACTATACTCGGGATTTTTTGCTCAAGATGAACAATGAGGTACACAACAATGATGACTTATGTTTTTAAACGTTTATAGAAGTTCTCAAACAAAATTATAGACAATTAAAACACAACTACTTCTCATACAAAATACACGCAAACTAATGTAAACAAAGCAATCAATGGCCCATACGTTAGTTATATTAGACAACGGTAGAGGGAGTACTACTTAGCATGAATCGCCTATAAGTAAGATTTTATTAGGGTCTCATCACCAACAAAGCTTGTGGCTCCGACGAAATCTCACCGATTGTTCTCAAGAAATGTGCTTCCGAACCAACATCTATTTTCTGCAAGTTGTTCAACTTCTCTCACAAATTGGGGATATTTCCGTCCAACTGGAAAATTGCAAGAGTACAACCAGTTCCTGAAAAAGACAGAAAGACCCTACCTAGCAACTACAGACCGATCGCACTGCTATCTATTATTTCAAAGATCATGGAAAAAGCTATCAACATCGAGCTCATGAAGTACCTGGAACAATAAGGTATCATCAACGATAGGCAATATGGCTTCCATCATCAGAGATCAACTGGTGACCTGCTCGCTTATTGGTATTGGTAGGTTGGATGGTGACAGAGGCCCTGCGACCCAATTAGATCTATTGTGCCCCATCTGCTCCTGCTATATCAAGGATTTCTTGTTCATAGCAGCCCCTCGAGATTCAATTCCTTCAGGAATTTGAGGATTTTGAGGGGGTCTAGCTGTGGTATTTCTTCCACAGTCAGCTGGTGTGTTCCCAGTATGTTCAATCTTTTGTGATGTACAGCGTCACAGTCCGTCAGTATGTGATGGGGTGTTTCTGGTTCTTCCTCACAGAATCTGCAGGTGACCTGCTCGCTTACGTCTCACATATGTCGCAGCAATCTATCAAAAAATATGGTGAAACCCTAGTCGTGGCACTTGATATCTTTAAGGCATTCGATCGAGTCTGGCACCACGGACTCCTCGCCAAAACTATTTTTATTCCATATCAACGATTTGTTGGAAGCAACTTCATGTCCAGTACACATCTTCGCGGATGATAGTATCTTCCATACCGCTTTCTCTTCAAGGGCTTCCATACCAGCCAGGCAAATCAGGAACGAACGAGGGATAAATGTTAACAACATTGATATGGACTTAACAACAATTCTCGAATGGGGATCCAATAACTTGGTAGATTTCAATGCAAACAGAACACAAGCATGCCTTTTCTCTTGAGAAACCGATCTCACTGTGCCCACCATAAGCTTGTCAGGAGTAATCATATCTTTGAAGAAATCCATTTCGATGCTGAGTATTACTATCAGCAATAACCTTCCTTGGGAAAATCTTGTGAGATCAAGTGCTGAAAGTGCATCCCAGAAACTTGGTTCTCTGTTTCAAGCCAGGAGCTATTTCACTTTCAGTCAGCTGCTCATGATCTTAAAGGCACAAATCCGACCTGCCCTGGAATACTGGAATATATATATACTCTGAAACTGTTGGATTCTGTCCAAAAAAGTGAAATTTGTCTCGTGGGTAATGCCTCGTTCACAAAATCACTCACTTCTCTGGAACACTGTGAGAAAGTTGGCGATATGGCCCTAATTCATAGATATTTCGATGAACGATGCTTATCTGAAATATCAACAATTCTTGAAAAGGAATATTCTCAGATATATTATAAACATGAAAAAATGGATACATTTGAATAAATACATTGAGAATTCGCATTCTCTATGTGATGAAATTATTAATTCTTTCTCGGCATATTCAACAGAAAACAACTACTTTCCTGGCTATATGCCACGACGAACATTGAATTATATTATGTCAGTTTGTCATACATCTAAATCAACAATTCTTCCTCCCTTGGCAGTCCCCGCGAGATTAACCCGTCGAGTTGGGCCTCCACACCCCTTCGTGGTCACTTTGGAGACCTGCAGAACATCTCTTTTCACAAACTCTTCCATTCAACGAACAGCGAGGCTCTGGAACACATTGCCAAGGGAGGTGTTTTCCGAGGCATATGACCTCCAGAAATTCAAGAAGAACACCAATTCCTACCTAATTTTTCTTGGTTCTCACGATGTTCTCTGAACATCACAAGATATCCCTTGTCGTGGGAATCAGAACATAAAGAAGATGATTATATAATTCCTCCATTCAGGGTAACTTTTTAATTTGGAAAGGGATAATGCACCGGACAGAAACGCTCTTGCAACGAAGAATTAGAGGGAAGGAGAGCTCGCACACCAAAAATATACCAGGAAGAAAAAGGGGCAGCACCTACCGTTGATTCGAGAGATTCTAGAGGAACTGAAATTCGATCAATTACCAAGGTCGTCTCCAATAGGAAAATTGCCATTATTTGATTGCCCTTGAGCTATTACCAATAGGAATATGTGAAATAACTCATTCAATGTGAACCTTAGTGTAGAAAACATTTGTAGTCAAATGCCAATGATAAAAATAGTTCCGACGCAATTGATGGATGTTGTTCGCACTCCTGACAGTCTTCATGTGGTTACTCAAAGGCGCAAGTAGGCACAATGAACCAAATTGAAATGTTATTATTAACCTCCTAAATTAGGTGAAATGAATTTGCGATCATTAATAATGCAAATGAAAACATTGATAGGTGAATTTGATTTTCTGAAAATAATTAACATTCATTGAGCTGTAATAGGATTGAAAACATATCCGGAATAAATCAAAGCATTGCTAATGTTGTGGAAAGTCTACCTTTGTTTTGTTTACATTCTCGAATTAACTTCACCTCTCATTCCAGGTGCTATCGATCGTTCTCTTTGTGACTTCGATTCTGAGATAGAAAAATTGAAACTTAGATTCTCTGAGAAAAGTATACCCTTTTATCACTATATAGTGCAGATATTGGAGGTAACAAGATGATTTCATTAATCTATCGTGATTCGATCTGATGTGAGTTCAATTATACGGTTGAGTTATATAGAGTACAAATGAATACTTACCACGTTGGTTGTAACATTTGTACCAATGTCCAAATGAGAGGGATGCAGGGGAGATGCGTGTCCTACATACGGATCAAAGGATCCATGGTAGTCATACGATAATATGTTGAGTTGGTCTACAATCCTGAAAGAGTTTTCATATTACTAGGCATTCATTTGAGATGATTTCTCGATGAACAATGAATGAAATGGAAAGTCCAAAAATTGCCAGCGACATGATGAAACAGAAAAGAAATAAATGTGTGTACCACTTCATCTTATCAACTCGGCCATTACTCGGTGGAAATCCATAGTTAATGTGGAAAGCTTGATGAAGGGATTTTCACCAAATTCTCAATCGCAGGACATGTTTTGATACAGTAGCTTCTTCAGATGAAATACTGGTACAATAAACTGAACTTACATCGACTTGCCTAACTTTCATATCCTACATTCCCAATCTGTAGGATTAACATTACTCGTTGAAAGATTCGAAAAACATTTTCGAAAATCAGGCACAATATCTACATCAACATTCGCTGTACCGGATATACTTGAGGAAGAACAAAATTCCCATTTTGCATGATTAAGAATTATTATCCTGGTTTTGTTTTTGATGTGCTATGAATTTATGGAATATTTCAAAAATGAATCTTTACTTTGTGAATTACTAGCATATGAACTATATCTGATGTTTGCTCTGATTTTGGTTTCGATACTTTCATTGAATAAAAAAATTGCTAATTGAATTCTT